>CAJVPV010002938.1:0-12085 GCA_910591835.1 Acaulospora morrowiae | reverse complement strand
AAGAAAAAAAATATAACTGTAACTAAAACTATGTCAAATAAACTATAAAATCTATAAGTAGAAAACCAATTATTTTCATGAGAAAACCCCTGGACAGGCTCGTTGTCCCATCTCTCCAGCTCTTTGGTTACCATAGATAGTAGAGTACACGTGATGTTGTTTGTTATTAGAGTTGTTGTTGTGGCACAAAACTGTTTTGAGTTGACATGGTTTTTGTTTTGATTTTTTTGCGAAATCTGATTGGATGACTAGAGAGCACTAATCATCTGGAGGGGGTAAACTGATTTTGGTTTTTTGTTTGAAAAATTTTTGTATTTTTGAAATGGCGCAGCAAATATTACTATGAAAATATTGTGTATAAGGGTTGACTTGAAACAAACAGTAGACCTACTAACTCTGTTTGAGTGTGTATTTTGGAAAGTGTATTTTTTAGTGAGTATAATGGTAATAATATAAATAGTTTTTATGATATAATAAGGGTAAGGAGGGATGCAAGAGAACTGAAGAAAAGAGAATTGCCACGGGCCTTTCCTTATGCAACTAAAGGATAAACAAGATTCCCAAACTTGAATAGACTTTGACTAGAGGTCCCATTCCACTGCACCAGTTGTCTTGAAGGTTCTTGAGTTCTTGAACTGAGGCTTACTTGCGATAAAGAGTGTGAAACATTTTTTATTGCTTAAAATTACCATAAAAGAAAAATTTTTAACAAAACAGATATAATCAGAAGAGAGTTTTTTTATAAATTTTAGTTTACAAATTTATTTTATAATAAATGATATAATATAGTATGTATAAATAAAATTATTCAAGTGTTTTTAATTATTTTAAATTATTTCAAATTAATTAAAACAAAAGCTTTTGACAAAAGGAAAAATTACCTAAACACAATGTTATAAAGCATTAAAATAACAATGTAATGATTTTTTGATTTGAAATAATTATCATTTTTAAAAAGCAATACTTTATTAGCTGCTATTATAATATTAAAAAAGTCTATAGAAGTATTTGAATATTATTGTTTATTTTTTCAATTAAATGATAAAGACATCATATTGTAAGAGGGACCGAAAAATTAGATAAATTCAACATATGTCATCCTCGCCCAATTGGGGTTTAATTGGGGCTTGAGGGATTTTTGGGATTTTTGGGATTTCTTAACATGTATATAAAGAGAGAAATGTACTAGAGAAAAAGCAACAATAAAATACTGTCCTTTTACTATAAAACTCAGACTATTGTCTAACACTTTCACTTACCTCGTGCCACATCTCCACGTCTCTTTCGACGTTACACGATCGGCGATCGCGACGTAGCGACAGACTCGCCATTATAACCCCCAACAATATCTATAAAGTAACTTCAATTATAAGGGTAGTATTTTCTAAAATATCTGTTTTTACCTTAAGCAATAAACATTGTATATTTACTCTTGTTATATACAATATTTTTTTTAATTCTTAATTCAGAAATATTATTTATTTTGAAAAACAAATAAAGTGTTATATTTGAATATTTTTTTATAAGTAATCAATTATAATATAATAATTTTTTTAATATAATTTTAATATAATTATTAAATAATGAGATTTTAATAAAGATAGTTTATATCTAAATTCTGCTGAAAAAATTTTAAATAATAAACTAGAAAATATATTAAATAGAGGGCAATTACAAAAAACTTTAGAATAAAAATAAGAAGAAATTGAATTAAATAGAATGCAATAAGATAATTCAATATTACTTTTACAAAAAGAACAAAATATATTATTTGGTATTGATGAAGATATTAGAAATTAAATTAGAATTTTAAGCAGCCACAAATACTTTCTGTTCTTTTTTCTCCTTGAACTCTATCAAATATAATAAAGAAAAAACAAATCTAATAACAAATCTTAAAACCAGAAATCCCAAAAGAAAACAATTATTACTTGTATAAAAAAAGCAGACTGTCTCTAAGCAGTACAAAAATAGCCTTAAATATTTAGGAGTTTATCTTTTAGGCAAATTAATATCTCAGTTTACCAAAATAAAGTTACAAGAAAAAATCCACAACTTCTCAAACACAATAGCCTCCCAGAAAGATTGAAATGAACATATTAGTCAGCAAGCATTACATTGAATAATATCAAATTAACTAGATTATACTATTAATATTACAATTCTTTTAGACAATAATATTAAATCACTGTAGACAAAAATAAATAAGTCTATTAAATCTAAACTTGAGGTAGAATGAATGATTTTAAATAAAATTTCTTATTCATTAACTGGACTTAATATTATGAAACTCCAAAATTGCAAAAACCTTATGACTATTAAGACACTAATAATTAAATTAACCAACTCTAGAATATAATTCTTAACAATTGACAAAATACATTCTATCCAAGTTTCATATATTATATAGTGTTGTTCAATTTGTTTTTCATTTTATTTCTTCAACTCTTGATTAACATTAGTAACAATTTTAGCAAAAAGATATGAAATAAGAATTTGTTTATTCTCTGTTCTCTTAGCTACTAACAGTACAAACATTCCATTAGTTTTATTACTAAGCTTAATAAGCAAATAGCTGTTCTTATTTTCAAGTCTAATATTAAATTCATATATAATATATATATCTTTAATAGAAATATCAAACTTGTTTGAAACAAACTACATATTTATAAAGAATTTATAATATCTGGTCCAATTTCAATATGGTTTATTAATATTCCAAACTTCTCCAACTCTATTACAGAAAATATTACCTATATTTCCAAGCCAAAAAGAAAATTCTGGATATATAATAACAATCAAAATATCAATCTTATTAAAATTAGAACAAATGTTATATTAACTATATTAGTTAAAGGCTAATATTATATTATCAATTATTAAAAAAGAATACTTGGATATTCTTGTTTTATATAGTTATAATTTAAGAAAAAAAAATATAAATAAGCTTAAATCAATCTGGATTACAAGTCATTATAATATTCTATATCTACTTAACAATAATAAAACTAATTGACTCTTTCAATATAAATTCTTAATAGAATCTTCAATTAACTATTATTCCATCTATTCAATAACCATCTCCAATAACAATTCATATTCATTTATATAATAATATACTATTAGTTCAAAAATCTAATAATATTATTCACTACAATCTTAATCCAAACTTCTGATTCATATTTTGGTCAACCTTCTATCAAATTGCATATAATACTTCTCTTTTTTTAATCTTAAACAATTATTTCAATACTATTTCAAATACAATATTACCTAAATACATCAACAAACAAGTTAGAATTTCTTACAGTCATCTTATTATTAACTTTAACAATCTAGTTAAAGCAAAAAATTTAATAGTATTATAATATAAACTTGAATTATATCAATTTCTGATATTTTACTTAACTTCAATACCAAAGCCTTATCCTCAAATTCAGATCACAATTTATATAACTTTATTTTTAATTAACAATAAATATTCTATTAATATTATCTACTAGATAAAATTTGATAATTATTATATTAACTTGTTTAATATATTTTTAAGTCAGTTGGCAATCTTCAAGTCCACTTTACTAGATGATTTTAAGACTATTATAAAAGTTAACAAAAGATTAAAAAAAATTAACCAATTCAAATATAAAGCTTTTTTCACCTTTAAAACAAAAATCATAATCAATTAGCTTTTCACCAGATTAAAACTATATAAAAGATATTTTACCTTATATACTAATAACTTTTGTCTTAAATATAATACATATACAAAAGGTATTATACATATTTTCGAATATATATATAACTGTTTTCTTATTGATAAAAAAAAAAGTAAACTACAAAACATAATACTTAATTATAACAGTGGAAACTGTTTAATATTTTTTCAGCCAAATACAATTACTTTATCAAATCAAAACTTAATCAACTTTATCACTTGTAACTTCAAATATTCATTAGATCAAATCCAAAAAAAACAAGAAAAAATCTTCAATTATATATTTAAAGCTCTTTACAAAGCATAAAAGCAATGATCAGCAATAGTAACTACATTATTATTATCTGAAATAAAGTGGAAAAAAACTGTAAGTGCAAAAAGTACCAATCTAACTTACAATAATAATTCTGTATTTATAAAAGTTTTAGACATTTTACAAAATACAAATAATCATACTAACAAACAAATATTTACTCTAGCTATAGTTTCATTATTCTGAATAGACATTAGTCATTTAATACTATCTATATAAGTTCACCTACTTAATAAAAATTTGTATAGTTAATTATATATTGCAATAGGCTACAATTAACTTGTATATTATCTTACAAAGATTGTTAATGTAATGATAGTAAACATAAAGTTTAAATAAAGTCTTATATTTAATACATGTTTGTAATTAAAAAAAAATTCATAATAAATAAATGTTTTACTAAATAAGAAATATAATTATATAAGCATATACAGTATATAAGTATATTACAAAAAATAAAATAAATTATCTAAAAATTTTATTTGGATTGGTACACAGCAAAACCATGCTCTGAGACAAAATCCTTATTTAGATATCGATGATTATCAATTTAAATTTATATATCGAGCATATAAAATTAAAAAAACTGCGTGTGAGATTGTAACGAATTATAATATATTAATATATATCCAAACTTTTATCACAGATAAAGGACGTTCTTGGGAGTATAATTCACTAAAAATTTCAATTTTTGTTAAAACCTTTCAAAGCATGATTTTGCTGTGTATCAACCCATTTTATTTATTTCTATGCTAATTTATTAATTAATTACCAAATAGAAAAAAAACATTTACTACTTAAAAATATGATTATTTTGACGTAACCACCATCCTATATGCCGGGTGATATAATCCGTTATTACAGTACTTGAATACAGCTGCAGAGCGACGAACTGATCTGCGTTGGTGTTACAGACTCTGGCCAAATTCACACGCCTTTTTTGAGAAAAAAACCCTCTCGAGCGTTACACTACCCCCTACACCAACCCATTCTCCACTACCCCACTCCTAAAGAAACCTTCCCCCGACCCAAACTAATAAAGAAACTTACCTTGTCAAGTGATGATGGTCCCGAGAGTAATACCGGGACGCCGTACGAACGTGCCTGTTGGATAGAGAGAGACGACGCCGAGTTAGTGGTGGTTGAAAACTAAAAAAAAAAAAATAATAAAAAAATAAAAAAATAAATAAAAAAAAAAAAGAGAAAATTTTAATGACACCTGTCCTTAACGTTTCCCCCATACCGCGAAACCAAGAGAAACCTTCCCCCGCCCCAGGATAATGGAGAAACCTACCTTTTACCTGTGCTAGACGCTCTGCAAGTATACAAGGTTGAAGGTAGTGTGCCGAACGTCCAGGATCGCCAAAGAAACAACGGCGACCAAAACAAAAAAAAAGGAAAGGGGCAATGTCGAATCAATAACGGTTGCCAAGAAGAAAGGGAAAGAGCATGTTGAAGCACTTACCTTTCTTGAGACGTCAGCCCCGACGTACGTATCGGGTTGTTGACGAGCGAACGTGGTGGAACTACTACGACGCGGAAATCGGAGCCGCGACAACACGCACTAGAAAAGAAGAAGGGACGACGCCAGTTATTATTAGCCGTCTATAAAGAACAAAGAAAACGATGTCTCACCTGTGGAGCGACGCCAGCGCCGAGGATGCTGGACGATCGCGAAGAAACGTCACGACGCAAGAGAGACCACGGACGAGTTCCTAAAAAGAAAGAAGAACCGTCCATAAGCAACACGGCAGAAACCCAGAGGCAGAAGAAGAGAAACTTACCTAAGAGAATCCAGTAGCCAGAGCCAGGGACGTTGATATCGCCGAGGGTCAAAGGGAACCCGTGGACAGCGAATCGGACGTCGAGAGCTATGGAAGAAGAATGGTAAGTAGGGATTCAGGAGCCAAGGGAAGAAATGCCGTAAGAAGAAACAGAAGCGCCGTGAACATAACTTACGAATTGCGCCACAAGATGGAAGAGAATACAGCCCCGACGATTGGATTAAGACCGTTACGACCGTAAAGAAGGGTTAGCAAAGTGAAAAATCATCCAAAACGAAACAGACGAACTAAACGCTTACCTGCCCATCCCGAGGGATGTGAGCGATCGAAAGGAAGCGTCCGCCCTGAAAATCATCGTACTGGGATACTATCACAATCATGATTGTGGCCCCGGAAATCATAATGCCGTAAGAAAAAAAAAAAAAAAAGCAAAGCAAGCCCTACGAAAAGAGAACCTACACAAAACCTAAAAATAATTTAGAAAGGGTGACGTGGATGGTGAGAAAATTTGAAGACACGTACCTACGGAAAAACCAGCCCCGACGAAAACCCCGGAATGCCGTAGATCACGAACCTTAGATCGTGATGATCACCGCCGGCAAGAGAAAATTCCGGAACCTAAAGATACAAAAAAAATATGTTGTTAGTGGTGATGGGACCATTGGTTATGGGTCCCGTCTGTGCAAAGTTTCGAGTGGATGAGATATTGTGGGTAGGATGGGCAGCCATGAGGTTGTGACTGTCAGTTCCCACCATCGCGACTCGATGCACTACTGCAATGCCTAAAGTGGGCGACTGTTCTTAATTGAATGGGATAGTCAAGCCGTCTCAAGGTGTTCTACATAGAGATCGCTTCTTATGGGTAACAGTGTGTATAATAAACCTTTGCTTTCTAATGGCCAAATTGCTGGAACGCCTTTCTATTCTCAGTACCGTTAATGGATGGAAACATGTATTAACACCGGTGGACTTGATCTCATCCGGGTATGGTTAAAATCTGAGAGGGAATTAGATTTTAGAAACAAGGTCTATGAGCCGTAAAGGTTAAGAGGCAACTAGCAGCCAAGTTCCCTAAGATCCGTGCGTGATGGCACAGTTGAATGGTGGATACTCTGCTTGCAAGTGTATTACATCAATGAAGACAGGGAAAAGGTTCACAGACTAGAAGGTCATCAGCGAAGTATATTCCAATGTACACGTACCAGCAAGGTAGCATTCCTTTAGTTAGGCGTGTCTTGTATCTGGATTGGTGTGACGGGTTATATGGAGCTGAAAGGCATAGTCGATGAAAGGAGAAATCTGTGTTTGGGCGGATGTAATGTCCTATCCAAACTATGGTACATGTCATTTAGTCGGGACCGCTCTTTGGACTTAGATGTAACATTTAACTCCAAACGCTTGTCTAGTCTAATATAAGGTATAGGAACCTATACTGAGGCTACTAAGGGAAATCAAGGTGCGTTGTGGCATAAATCCTTATGTATCACTTAGAGTGAGGACGTAATAGTCTGTTTCCCTTTCGACGATGGCTTAATAGGGTTAATACCCCTGAGTACCGAAACCCACTTATGTACGAGTGTTATTTGGTTGAACGACAATTTAGTATTTGCATGGTTTACTTTAAGAAACCAGGAGGTTTTGGTTTCCATGTAGATGTAGTGGAATTCATTATTGTAATATGTAGATTAATTGAAGGAGAATGCGTGAATTTTCATACAAAATGTTGAGGTTGTAATCGACTTTTCTATTTACTTTGGTTGAAGACCCTGTTACGCAAGCGTAAAATAATCGTGTGTACGTGCGGACGGTGGTTGCCCTGGAGGTATTGGAGCAATTACCACTAACGTGAATGGTTATTTGAATGTACCCTATCGACCTAATTCGAAAGTATTTATACAATGAACCCTGTTAAACAACCGTGTTGATTAGTATTCCAACATGCGCATGAGATGCCCTGGGAGATGTGGAGCATCAAGTGGTAGTGGAGGAGACGCTAATCATAACTAGGTAGACAGGAGGCAGCCTAGGCGGGAGATTCTCGAGGGTGGAGCTTTAACTATATTTCATTTGTATAATTATGGACGTATGAGGTGCAGCGCGAGTTACCTGGGGGTTAGCCGTAACTATATTCTTATGATACTGCGTAAATAGTCAAAAAGTATGTTAATTAACGTTTATCTGGATATTTTGAAGCATTGAACGGTAAAGGATGAAGCGAAATAAGATTCCTTATTGGAGGCATTTGTATGAACCAATATATCATAGTGTTTTCTTTTGGCGAGGCGTACCGAGGGTTACTGAATATTTCATGTCGGGCAGATGTATGTTTGTATCATACATGGTGTTACTCAAGAGCCTTTGGGAACCTCGCTGCGAGAAGGTGTTCCGGTGGCATTGATATGACACTTAAGTCTACCGTATTGAAGGATAGGTATATACACGGGAGATACATATAGTACTGTCTTGGGGTAGTTGCAACGGACTATCCAAGCCCGGGAGGGTAAAGCCTAAAAGCAACGCGGGCGGTGGCTGCGACTCGTGTCAGTACTGTATCGATGTAAGTCTTTGGAAAACAAAACTATGATATAGAAGCTAAATACTGTGTAAGATAAGGATATTAGAACAGATAATTGTCAATTAACCACTTCAGTTTTGTACGAACCAATCTAAATGAGAGTAACTCCCCTGTTCCCAGGGAGTGTTGAGAGAACATATATAATTGTGGTTGACCAGGGGCCTCATCTAAACATGAGCTGTTCCAAGATGGAATCAAGAGGTGATGAGTGGAAGATGAGGATGGTAAAGTTATATATGTTCAACCCTGTCCAAGCGGCAAGTAATTAGAGCACGTGAATAAGACTCTTTTAGCGACAGCTTAGGGGGGTGTCTCGAAACTACAAGGTCAACGACTGGAGGAACACGGTTAAGAAAGGAATACCTAACAAGGTATTTTACACCTAGCTCTATCAATTGGCGTAAACCGTACGGTCACACGAGTGATCGGTCTAGGACAAATTTAGCTTCGAGTTATTTCCCTGGTACTAGATAGTCGAACTTACGGAGCGTTTCAACAATAACTAGGTCCGGCTGTGTTACGAAAGCGTTGTTTACAAATGTCTTTTGGGAAGTGGAAAACTTCTGTCAGATTTAGACTTGTATGTTAATCTCAGGATGAAATGCTAAGTACAAACGAGGTGAATAACAGTACTCGTTACATAGGAAAAAGGCATTTATGACAATTCGCAGGTAATAAGTGACTCTATTGTCATCATCATCGGTAAGCTATTGCTGGTGCGCTGAATTGGCTTTAGAGCTTGAATTAGCAATTCCTTTATTACTGGTCATTATTTAGCCCCGATATGACCATCGCTAGAAAGGGATCTCGAATGATGAGGTATATCCCTGACCTGACGGGATCTACGAGAAGAGTGCGATCATGCAAAAGTGATCTACGGATGCCGAGATTTGGGCAATGATCACATCACGATCAGGCGCGAAAAAGGATCCTGCATGGACAATAAAAGAAAAGAAAGTTAACTACCACGATTGACATTGTACACTGAGTGGAACTAACGATCACAATGAGAAATTCACCTACTTCCACCGACGATACCGCTCAAAGACCTGGATCGAGATAACGGTATCCCGACATGACCGAACGACGAATTTTCTATTTTATTTTCATTTATCTTTATATAAAAAAAAATGGATGAGAAAAGCGGGAAACAGAACAGAGTGTTAGTTTAGGCATAGCTTACCTTAAATATTTCGATCATTATTTTTCGATACTTAATTTTTCAGATTTTTAATTATTAGTATTTCTTTTGGTTATTTTTTCTATTCTATTCTATTTTTAAAGAAGTGGAAAAAAAATATCAAGTGAAAAAGAACATTAATTTTACTTTATAGTTAATAATTCTTATTTTTAGAAATCCTTTTGAAATTAAAGAAATAGTTAAAAATATTTATTACTTTTTGATTTTTTATTTCCTATGGTTTATGCAAATAAATAATATTGAATTCAAATATAGTCGTAAACAATCTTGATAAGTAATTTGTATAACAGTAGTTAGTGGTTAACCAATCATGAAGCACATACAAAAATTGTATCAATAGGTTAAGTGGTTTAAACTAGTGGTAGGAATTCCACCCTTTAAGAGTGCAGAGCACATTGCCAGATATAATAAGTAAATAGGCTAATATTTAGCTGTAGTCATAGCATTACAAAGGATGTTTGATGTATTGAATGTTGTAAATATTCTAATGAATATACAATAAAGATTTGCATTTAATATTGTTTTACTTTAAAATAATAATAATAATTTTTAAAAATCTAAAAAGTTATAAATATAACCTTTTAAAATTCTAAATTCAATTAAAAAATATTTAAAAAAGCTTTAAAAAATTTAAAACTCTTTCTTGATCTTTTTATATTTTTTGGAAAAGATAATTATTTTTATAAAAACTTCAATACTTTTGTTAAAATTATTTTTAATTATTATTTAAGAAAATTTTAAGTTAAAACCTTTAATCTAAATTTTAAATAGATCAATAAATATTATTTTCTAAATTATATTTCAAACAATACTTTTGATAAGTTAATCTTAAAAAAAAAATTAAAAAAAGATCTTTTCTGACCACATCTGTTTTGCTAAAATTTTCTTTTTATAATAATTGTTAAAAAAATAAGTTTTACTTTTTTATTACAAGTTTTAGTTCAAAAACTCAAAATCTTTAAAACAATTAATGCAGTGAGATAGAAACTTTGATCATAATCTATTCAAGTTTGAGAATCTTGCTTATTTTTTAGTTACATTTGAAAAGACCTATAGCAATTCTCATTTCTTTTACTTCTTTATACTTCTTTTTATTCTTATTATATTATAAAAACTATTTATATCAATATTATCACATTTATTAAATTAAATATTTTATCAAAAACACATTAAAACAAAATTATTGAACCTAATATTTGTTTCAAGTTAAACTTTATATATAATATTACTATGCTGCTATTCCTTTTGCTGAACACAAAAAACAAATATTTCAAGGAAATTTTTATATTTCTTTGTAATAAAGTCTATACACTTTTATTAACAATACTTACACCAAAAGACTACAGTCTTCCCCACTTGTTTCTTTTTTTCTTTGACATAAACTTCTTGTATTTCTGTGAGTAAATATAAGAAATACCTACCTATAAAGTTAAAGGCAAGAAAACTTTATTAGAAAAAAAAACCTATAGAAAAAACACTCTTCTCTCTTCCTCTAGAGATTCAAGACTCTAGAAAAGACTGGCACAGTTTTTGGAACTCTTCTCTCATCTTCCTCAAGCTTTCTCCTATCTTTTCAAGTGTGTAAACTTTTTCCTGGTTTTTCTGAGGAATTTTGTCTATCTCAGTTTAACCCTGAATTTCTGGTTACACCAGAATTCTTGAATGATGATTGGCTCGAATTTAGGATTAGTTGATCTACATGTAACAAGAAATGTAAACAAGACATGTAACTTTCACATGTTCCATCTTGCACAACACTGAATCTGATAATGCAATTGGTTCCAATGGAAAGAGCAAGGTGATGAGATGTCTGCTTTGTAAAGAAGAAGTTTGAAGCTCTCCCCCCTCCTCTCTTGTATTGGTTTTGTTTTTCTTTAAGATTAAAGAAAGATCTTATCCCAGGTACAGTAATAAGCTTCTTTTGTTACTGATTATCCTGAAAATGATTGGAGAAAGGGGTCTTGAAACTATCTACTGGTTGAATGAAGTTGTAATTCCTTAGAAAACCAGCTGGAAGAAAAATCGCCAAATAATATATCAACCCTCTTCAAAGATTAAAAGTCTTCGAGTATAAAGTTTCAAGAATTACTCTCCTGAAAGTGCCCTTAAATGTTATTGGTTAGTAACAAAATGGTGGAAATTGAATAGGTATCCAGCTGTAGACAGTCGGACTCAAGATTGACTCCAAGGAGTTTTTATTTGTCAATACAAACTTTTCACTTTTAATATTTCCCTTTCCTTTTTTTTTTCTATAAAAAATAAAAATTTTTTTATCTCCATAGGACCACAGCAGTTGTATAGAGATGACAGTCTTGGAATGAAGGCTGGCTATGAAATTGAGAAAGACAAGAAGTGTTCTCCAAAATTGAACAACTTTTTCATTTCCCCACAATTACACTTAGAGGCCACTGGCTATTGATGAGTGTTCTGCAAGATCACATAGTTTAGCTTTAGTATAATATTATCTTATATTGTATTACTGTATTTTTGTTAATTA
>CAJVPV010002937.1:0-12085 GCA_910591835.1 Acaulospora morrowiae | reverse complement strand
CAAGTATAATATTTAAAATCACTAAAATTTAACTATAATTAGGCATAAAACAATTTTTATCTAAATTTAATTTTTTTTAAAAAAATATATTGTAAATTTTATTTTATTTTATTTTATTATAATTATTACAAAAAATAAAATATTATTTTATAATTTGACATATGTTGAATTTTTGCCGAGTAGTATTATGCCAAATTTTTATCAAATAATACTATATCGAATGTTATATTTGAATGTTTGACGAGTGGCAGCATGTCGAATGGCACTATTTTGACTAGTGTAAGTAAGAAATTGACTTGAGTTAGTCGGTGTTGAACTCATATTTAAAGAAGTTTAGGTAAGCAAGTCAGGTCCGGGTCAGGTGACTCTGGTTCAATGATGAAATCTTCTGGAAGTTTTTTGAAGTAGAACAATTTTTTGAGGAGTTTGACTTTGTTTGCAAGAGTTCCATTCTCTACTATTGGAAAAGATAGTTTGATATTCTCAGATTTAAGTATTTCTTGTGTACTGGTAAGATTAGAAAGATCTGGCAATTGTGAAGAAATCCAATCTCTTGGAACTTCTCCTGTATAATTATCTTTAATTTTTCTGATTATTGCTTTGAAATCAGAATGGTCTCTGTTAAGATAGTCACTTATAATCCCAAGTTCCTCCTCAACTAATGAGAATTTATCTGATATGTTGGGTTTTTCAGATTGGATTAAACCTTCCTTGATCCAGTCTGGACCTAGAGAAAGTTTGAAGAAAAACTTTCCTCTAAGTTGCTTAATAAAATCTTTGACCTTGTCCTGGTTAATTATAGGTAGAATATTATCATTATTTTCATTATACCAGTATGCTGGTGGTAAGGGTCTCTTGGCTTTAATGAAATCTTGTGGCAGCTTCCTGACTGCATAGTTTTTGTCTTTGAGAATTTGAATACTACTGAGAATTCTTTTTGGATCAGTATTCTGGCAAGTTTGTATATATTGGTGGAAGGGAGCGCTTAGGTAGTGGAAAATTGAAATATGATTCAGATAATTTATTTGGAACATAATAGTGGTCCCTTAGTTTACCGGCTAGTTCACGCAAATTTTTCAGGTTAGCTTTGTTTTTGAGGAGGAAGATACCTTGTACTTCTGCCTTGAGGTTGGCAGGGTTTTCTGGAAGATTTGATCTTTGTATAAAGAAGGAGGGGAGAAGCAAATCAAAGTTGTAATAGGCTCTAAGATACTCTGCCATCTCTTTGGTGAATTTTGGGGAGGTGATAGGAATGGCTTTTGATAATTTGATTTTGATTGTAGCAGAAACTTTGTCAGGTGTATTGGAAAGATTTGGGAGCTTCATTTTAATTAGCTCTTTATACTTTTTGTAAATTTCTTGATAGTTAACTTTTGGAAGTGAAGGATCGAAAAAGAAGTTGAATCCATATTCCAAGAGTTGAGCAGCTTGCCAATATTTTAATTTTGTGAGATCAGTTGATCTTAGATAGGCTGCGAAAAGGGTCTTATTAATAATAACCCTGATTTTTTTTTTTGTTGATCTAGTAATGTTCCCAACATTGTTTGCTTTTAAGTAATTAGTTTTAAACTCATTCTCAATTTTTTCGTATTCCAGTTGGTGTTGATCTTTGATTAGATTATTTTTGGTAAAGGTTCTAAAAAAATCTTTGTCTCTGTGTTCAATTTTGGAGAAGATAGCTTTCAACGATAATCTGGATAGATCTTTGAGGTTATCTCTGAATTTGATGAAAAGATTAAGGATGGATTCAGGTGTCCTGGGGCACTTGATTATTTTATCGCAATAACTAAGAATTTTGGCTTGCTCATCCTCTAGATTGGTATTATAAATATCATTAATGGATTGGTTCTCAGTTGTGGCTGATAACACTACTTCAGTTTTATCAGTCCAAGATATAGTATTAGTGATAGTTGATAAGTATGGCTCATTTTGTGTGATGGGTTCATCAATTTTCATTTCAGTGTTATTATTAGATGCTGCAGATGTGAGAGAACTAATTTGGTTAGGGTTATGCATGACGCTTGACTCTGCATGGGGCTGATTTGATCTGCATTGTGGTCAGGGGTAGCTGCATATGATGTTTCAGTTGAACAATCGTCCTGCATTTCATTGTCATCGCTCATTACCTCATTAGGAGCTGAAGTGTTTGAAGGGGATCTGGGTGTTTTGGTTTTTTGTTTCAAGAAAAAATATTGTCTGTGCTAGAAAAGAAAATATCAAGTCTGTTTCATGGCATGTGTAGTAGTTTAACTGCTTTTTCATAATCTCTTTTATTAATTCAGTTCTATCTTCGTTAGTTATTTCAAATATATTTTGGAAGTCGAAAAAAGCATTGAGAGAGTCTATTCAAGTAAAAGATGTTGGCAATAGTTATTGGTGTAGAGATTCTGGTTCTTTGGTATATTTCAAAAGAAATAGCAATTACTTTGGGTGTTTCTGAACCTTCAATAGTAGAGCGCACCAGTATAAGCCATGATTGAGAAGTATTTCCAAGCTTCAGAAGTTTGTGAGAAGAATTTGGTGGGGAAATAATGATTTTATTTGTTTTGGTGTTTTTGTAAATGATGACAGTCTCTGGTTTTTGAATATTGATAATGAGAACATCCAGGAGAATATACTTATAATTGTTAAGTTGGCCCTTGGAGAAGGAGATTCCTCCAGGATCTCTGGTAGTTTTTTTTTGAGACAAAATTTTGTGTTTCCTTATATAGTAATTTTTATTGAATGCGAGATTTTCAGGAAAGAGTTTTTTTTTTTAGGTTTTGCTTTTTTTTTGCACAAGCCATTTCAAAGTTTCTTTTATTGATTTGAAACTTTTTTTAGATCAGAACAATGCTTTTTTTTTTATTTGATAGTCAAATTTTTTTGGAGCATTATTATTGAAGCAAAATTAATCATTGTTTTTTGAATTATCATAAACATAATATTACTTTTGTTATTTCTTTAAAGATCAAATTTTCTCAGGGCAATTTCTTATAAGTGACAATTAAAGAATATTTTATTTTTAAATTCCAATTTTTGAATTGTATTTAATGGATGATATCCATTTCACAATTATTACCAATTTGTTATTTATTTTTCTATCTTAAAAGAAAAATATTAATAAAGAACTAGTAGTAGAGAGATATTTTGTATAGATAAACCAATGTAATATACTAAAGTTTATAAAATGTACTAAATTAATATAGTTTTGAGATATATGAAATCAAAGAAAAGAGATAATAATAATTTATTTTGTAAAGATCATATTATTTTATTAATAAAAAGAAAGTTCAATCTTATAATTTCAGGAAAAATAACCTGTAAGTCTATAGCACAGTGGTTAGTGCTCCACAGGTCAGATCACAAGATACCAGTTCAATTCCATGTGAAGGTGATTGAATAGAATTAATATGGTATTCAGCACCATAGCCAGTTATGTGCCTTTTCTTATAAGAAGCCATTTCATATGCTGATCTGGTAGGCATTAAGATTGTGATCTCCAGAAGAGGAGTTATGATGTGACGATTGTCCGGTTGATGCTATGATGATTGTCAGAAGTTGGTCAACAAAAGGTATAGAAGGCATCCAGTTTGAAAAAAAATAGCTTGGTAATTGCTTCCCCATGGTACCTGGTGTCTCTTCCTGCAAGTTACCGATAGTCCAGTTTGGATTAGAGGTTTTTTCTACAGAGTTCTATTTACTATAATAGGTACTACTCTCTTGTTTCCCCTTTCACTTTCCCTTAAACATCCCCAGTTAGAAATAGAACTTAACATAAAATAACGACACTAATGAAGCATATGCACATTAGCCTTGACTTGTCTGAGATGGTAGTCAATAGCAAAGAAGCCGATATGAGAGTAAAATCTGATATAATCTAATGATGGTCTAGAATTAAAGATAGGTCCCTAAATTATTTGTGAGGACATAATTCAAATGTCCCTTATTATTAAAAATTTTCATTTCTATATTAAGAAATAAAAAAAAACTACTTATAAAGGTTCTTTATAATTTTAAGTATCTATACAAATCATTTCTGAAATTATGTTTCTATTGAAATAAAGAGCTAGAAATTATGTCCTCTAGGGGACATGGACGTAAAGGGACGTAAATTTTATATGCTAAATACTTTAGGGACACATCTTTATCTAGAATAGCTCATAGATAGTAATTACCTATATAAAAACATATAAGATACATATATGAACTAAATAAATTCAGCCAATGTTGGGTAAGGTTCAGCTAGTTGATTAAAAAAAAAAAATTTCAGGAAAAATTGAAGACATTTATATATATATTTTTAATATATGATTTGTATATATAATAGTAATATACTTTAATAAAGATAAGTTATAAAAAAGATAATATTTTTGTTAAAATAATTAAATATACTCATATTAGCAAAGATAAATACTTTGATAAAGATAGTAAAAAGAGAATAGTACAATAAATGAAATTAAAAAATATTTTAAAATAGGAAGAGATAATTAAGTAGTTAAAGTAGATAAAAATATTACAGTAGATCAATATTATAGAAATTTCACAAAAAAAAAGAATATTTCAGAACTAAATATTAGTT
Organism: Acaulospora morrowiae; assembly: GCA_910591835.1. Taxonomy (NCBI): domain Eukaryota; kingdom Fungi; phylum Glomeromycota; class Glomeromycetes; order Diversisporales; family Acaulosporaceae; genus Acaulospora; species Acaulospora morrowiae. The sequence continues at coordinate 7,524 of CAJVPV010002937.1, read as the reverse complement.
GACTTGTATAAAGATAAATAAAAATATTGAGTAAAGATCAATTATAACAATATAAATATAAAAAAGCTTAGAATAAACTGTTTGAAGATTATAATGTTTATGAAGTATTTTAAAAAATTCAAAAGATAAACTCAATATTACACTAAACAACAAAAAAAAATCATATATGATATAAACTTTCAATTACTTAATTTATATCAAGTTAAAAAGCTATTAATTTATTTGTCAAAAATCTTACTTTTAATAATATTAGAATAAAAAGTAATATAGTATAATTTTTTGAAATAATATTTTTGTTTTAGAATATAATCTTTTATCCAATTATAAATATTTTTTTCTAATTTTAAATATTTTGATGATTTTATTTATTCATTTTTTTAATGTGAAATAAAAGTTTTTTTTTTGTTAAACCAATCTCTTATTTGTTTTGATTCAATATTAAAAACAATAGCTATTATACAAATACTTTTGATTAGATCTTTTTCCAAAATATATAATAATTGCAAGTTTCTCATAAGCATTCCATTGTTATTTTTTTTTCGGTTATTCTAATATGTTTATCTTTTTATATTAATTTTTTTATTTCTTTAAAAATAAATTTAATATATTGAATTACAATATTAAAAACTAATTAAAATATTTTTCTATTAAAACATTTTATTATAAAATACTTCTTTCTTATATACAGTATCTTCTCTTATAATTAATATCTAAGTGAATACTATTTAATAATTTAATAATTTTTAGAATAGTATCTGAGAATTATAATTAATAACATATGGTATTAATATTTAGATACTTCAATTTGATATTGATACTTTAAAGTATTGTATTAAAATTTTTGATAATTATTGATACTGATATTAAAAAAAAATTTCAGTATTGGTTTTACAAAATACCATATTGAATAATATCAATTGAAATCCTATTTAAGACTTAATATTATAGATAGATAAGTTGAATTGAAAAGATTTATATATATAATTATAAATGTAATAAAAATATGTGAGGAGACTCTTTCCGCTAATCCTTTTGCCAACCCAAAAAACAGACGTTCTCAAAAATATTTCTTTATTTTTGATAATAAAGTCTATACACTTTCCTTAAAAACATTACTCCCTGAAGGCAGATGTCTTCTTCACTTGTTTACTCTTCTTTCTTTAAAAAACTTTGGATATTTCAGTAACAAAATAAACAAACTTTATTTATTTGGTCTATGGCAAGAATATCTTACTGAGAAGAAGAAACTTGTAGAAAAACACCCTCCACTACTTTCTCCTTAGGTTAGGAATTTCAAGAAGTGAACCACTAGTGAATGTATTTCCCAAGACATATAAGAACCTTGGATCCACCATAAGCAAATATCTTTTGTCCAAGGTAGGTGAATAAGCTAGTTGGGCCGGCCAATGAATGTATTTCTAAGTAATATGGGAACCTTGAATCCACTGTAAGTAAACTTCTTTGCTCCAAGCAGGTGAATAAGTTAAAAAAACCCAGGTGTATGAACCTTTTCCACCATTTATATATGTCTGATAGTTGGCACTTTCAAGCATGTTCAATTTTTCTTGGTTTTTTGGGGGAATTTTGCCTATCTCAGTTTGATCCTGAATTTTTTGTTACACTGAAAACTCTGGATGGTGATTGATTAATCAACAAGTAAAAGAAATGTAAATAAAACATGTACCTATACATACCTGTGTTGTACCACATTATAACTGATGATATAATTGAAAAAAGCAAAAGAGTAAGGAGACGAGGTGTTTTCTTGTTAAGAAGTATTTGAAAGTCTTCCCTCTCCTCTCTTGTGCTGGTTTCTTTTCTCCTCAAGATCAAAGAAGGTTTTCATTAGGCTGGTGATTGATATTGATGAGTTTTTATTTTACCAGTATAAATTTTTCTCCTTTCTCTTTTATCTTCACCTTTTTTCCTCTCAAAAAAATAAAAATTTTTTTGCCTTAGGACCACAGAGGTTAAACCAGGATGACAGTCCTGATGAAGGGCTGGATTTGAGATTTTAGAATAACAAGAAACGTTTTTCTTTAATTGAGCAATTTGTTTATCTTTCTTAATCACATCTAGAGACTATTGGTTGCTAACAGATGTATTATATCATATAAATAAGTTTAACCTGTAGTATAGGTATGAATAACATCATATGTAGTGTACTAAGGTATCTCAGTCACAAAATTGAATTAATAAACTTGAAGATATAGCCTAATTAGGTGAAAAAAAAATAAAAAATAAAAAATAAAAACTCTTTTTCTACTTATCTTTATTTTATCTAAAAACTTTTTTTTTAAAAAATTTTTTTTTTTTTTCTCTTTACTTCTCTTCTTATATAAAAGATGAAACTTTGTAGCAGATAAAGTTTAAGATATATTAATATTATATAAGATTTCATCAATTGTCAAATATTATTCTTCAAAAAACATATATACTGTATATGTATTATTAATTAATATATCTAAAGAAGTATTCTAGTTTAAAAAAGTATAAGCTAATAAAATTTGTACATAACAAAAGTCTGAAATAAGAAAAAAAAAAGTCTTAAGAAAAGTTAACCTTACTATAGTAAGCTTTGTATATGTCTAAAATAGAATTTCAAAAAATACTGAACTGATACTGAAGTGATATTAAAATAATATTGATCTATAGTAAATTTAATATATGAATTATAATCTATTCATATAAATTATAATAAATTTAAATATCAAATTGATATTAAATAGGTATCAAAGTAATATTATTAGTGGTTTTAATCTGAAAATTATAAGATAGAAATTAATTTTTAATTTTTTTTTTTAATTTTTTTTTTATTAATAAACTATTTTTTTTTTCTTAAAGATTTTCTTTTAGATTTCTTTTTCTTTATTTTGTAACTATATATATTTCTTTTTTACTATAAAGAAAAATTTAATTGACAATACTACTAGGAGATTAAGGAGCATCGGTCTGTCATTGATAGACTAGACCCTTAAGGAGTCATGCCCCAGTTGGCCATAAGGCCCCTAGATTTGGTAGTGCCCAACCAGCGGTCAAAACTGGAGCATTCACTAGGGAGTACACGCTTGCATCAAAGGCACCCTCTACGGCATGATATTGTGAGCAAAAAGGTGGTATGTAATAGATAGCTTATAAAAGTAGTTAGTGATACTTACCCCAATCATGATGCTCATCAAAAATTGGACCGGTAGGTTGGATGGTTTAAAACTAGTGATAGGATTTCCATCCCCTAGATAGGTCCTCCCAAAAATATAATAATCCACTCTAAGAGTGGCATTAATATCGCTGGGGCAATAAAATAAATAGGCTAGCATTTAGCTGTTGTAATAGCAATAGATGATGTTTGATATATGTGTAATTGATAATTATTTAATAAAATCCATGCATCTAATGCCATTCTACTATAAAAAAAAAAAAAAAATTTAATTGACAATATAATTCTAAATTAAATATAATTTCCAATTATTTCTATATATTACTTAATAATTTTATCATAATATAATTTTTGAAAAATGGCTAAATTCAATTTTATTATATATATACTTGCAACTATTTTATCAATTCTTTGAAATATTAATATTTTTATCTTGATTAAGCATATACAATATCTTACTTAAACTAAAGCTGCTTTTGTCAAAAATATAAATCTTTTAACAAAAATTTCTTCCCTTGCTTAAAAAAACTTAACTTGAAAAAGGTTATAATAGAGTTATTTTAATTGAAAATTGTGATTAAATTATATAAAAGTTGTCAGAAATACTTTTAATAGTTATTAGTTTTTATACTAAAGTCTAAAAATATATAAATAGATATAGTAAATTTAAAAGATAAAAATTCTTTAATATAAAGATTATATATAGTATATAAAATTTTATATAATTAAGCTCTGGTTTATCCAATATAAATAATTAAAAATATATACTAGACAAGTGCTTCTATCTTAAATATCTGATATTATTATTATTTTTATATACTTAAAAAGAATTTTTATGAAATTGGTCTTCTTGTTTACTCTTTTAATTTCTATTTTTATAATAGTTCATATTTGTTATCACTGATTCAAAGATTTACAAGACCTATACTATAATGAAACCATATATTTTTATTATTTTTCAATATATTTTTAAATTAAATTTTATAGTATAGATCTTGATTTCAAGCTAAGTATTTATTATTATATTTTTTAGTACTGTTTTTTATATTTAAATATTAGTTTTATAATATAATATAACATATATCAATTATTTTTTTTATTTTTTTATTATCTTTTTTTTATTTTATTTTTATTTTCTTTATGATTTATTGTATATATTATACAAGTTATACTTAAGATTTATATATTTTATAATTAAAGTTAACTTATTTATATTATAGAATCAAATATAATAACTATTTTTTTTTATAAAAAAATTAAAAGCATTTTTATAATAAAATAATAATTTTGATTTTAAAATCATTTGTTTATTTGTTTGCTCTTAAATAAAAGACTAGAAAAAGCCTTTATATATTTATATCAAAAAATTTAATTAGCTTATTTTTTTTAAAAGATTAGTACAAGGTAATTATATCATATTGAAAACAAGATTTCTAATATAAGATCTACAGGTTATATTATAATAATAAACTGGTTTTTGGATTCAGTATATTTAAAATCTGATTCTTTTAATCATATCAAACAATACATATCTCTTTTTTTAATAAGTATATATATTGATTTATAATATAACTAAAGCTTTAAAAAGTATTGTTTTACTTTAATATTAAATATATATATATTAATATAAGGCTTAATCTCCTGGAAAACATATATATTTAATATAAACAATAATAATAAATAAAATAATAAAAAAAAAACAAAGTCTTTTATATATCAAATTAATAAATAAAGATTACTTATAATCCAAATATAATAATATTAAAAATAATTAATAATTAATAATTTTTTAATTTTTCAAATATTAATAAGGTATAGTTTTTAAATTGATTAATAACTTAGTATGATTTGATAATTTCCAAAATTATATTATAACTCTATACTTGAATATATAGTAATATAGTTAATAAAATTGTATAAATAAGTTTTTTAAAAAATTGTTATAATTAATATAGATTTTATATATTTTTATACAATATTTTACAATAAATAAAAATTTTTTGATTATAAATACAACAAATAAAAAGAAAAGATATTTTAAAAAACAATAAAAAAAATTATTAAAATTTTATAAAAAATATTTTTTTTAAAAAGATAATTAAAGAATTAAAATAAAAACATTTATTTTAAATTAAAATTACAAAAAAAAAATACTTATTATAATTGATGTTTTTTTAAATGGAATAAATTTCAATAAAATTGGAATTTTTTTTTATAATATAATTTATTTATATCAAAATCAAATTTATTTATTCAATAATAAATAAATAATATGCTGTATTTATATACTGTATTTTGAAAAATTTCAAAAAAAGAAAGTATTAAATAAAATAAAATTGAAAAAAAATATATTAATAAATAAAAATTGGATCTGTATTAGGAAATATACAAAATACATAACTTTAACACCAACATTGATAGGATCTAAACATTATTAATGATGACTAAATACAATTGAAATGCTTAATAATTTAATTAATATAAATATCGTTTTTATAAAATACATTTAGATCAAGAAACAAGAATAAAAACAAAATTTTGAAAAAAGAATACACATTAGAATAAATAAAGATTTAAATAACTAAACATCAGAGTATGTAAAACCATTAAATAATTAGAGGTTACAATAGAAAGTTAGATTTATCTATTCATTTGAATGATATAATTCAGTGAATTGTACCTATGATATAGCTATGATACAATAAAATTGTTCTAAAAATATGTTGATATCAAATGGTAACTCTTGTTTGTACGAAGAATACTACAATTACGCTCATTTACTCTCCAAACCATCTCTTTCCGCCAACATTTCTTTTAATTCTTTTAACCTCGATTGCAATCTTGGTACTTCAACCAATTTGTGTTCTAAAGCCTGTTTTTCCTCCTGTAATTCTAATCTTCTTTGTGCATCTAGTTTAGCAAATACACATCCACCTTGACCATCATACTGAAGAAGGAAAATTGATAAGTAAAATAAAGTGGATTAAAATTTTGACGAAACAGATTTACATTTAAATTACCTGTAAAATGTAGTTATGATATTTCCAAAGTGATGGTCGATGAGATACGGTCAATAAAGAAATACCCAATTCTATTGAATAATATTTCGTGTTATTAGCATATAAATTATTGAACTTAAATCGGATTATCGAAAATACTTACGCTTGGCATATGTATACATTATTTTTTCGATTTCTAAACCTACTGAGCTCGTGCCTATAAATTATTGAAACTGTGAATATACTCGATTCAATTAATCAAAACCATATAATAATAAAACATACATTCATCCAAAATAGCATATCTCGGACGGTGATAAAACAGTCTTGCCATTGCAATCTAAAGGAAGATGTGATTTGAGATAAATACCAAGATAATAAATAATAGAAAGGTAAACGCGAATGATGGGAACAAAATACACTTGGGTCGCACCTTTTGTTTATCACCACCAGCAAGAACATCCTTCCATTCTCTTTCTTTATTCCATCCACCTTCACGCTCGACGAGATTGTACAATTGAACAACATTTAAAATCTCCTGTAAATCTTGATCGGTCATATTCTCTAAATAGAAAGACAGAAAAAATTAGAGAAGGAAACCTTGAAATTTTCTATTTAAAGGGCAATTAACTTACTTTTTTTCATATCAGCGACAGTATCCGGATAAATAATTCTTCAATTTTTTAAAAATTGCATTAATACAAGGATAATGCAATGTAAGAGGTGAATTGAAATACTTACTGATCGCGTAAAGTTCCAAGAGATAAGTAGGGACGTTGGGGAATGTAAAAGATATCTTTAGGATTTGGCCTATGAACAGTGCCACCTATGAATATGAATTTATATAAAAGTATTTAAAATGTGAAAATGTAAATTTCAGAAAGGTCATTAAAAAAACAAGTAAATACCATATACGGGCCACAATCCACCCAGAATCCTGAATAAACTGCTTTTTCCGCAACCATTTGGACCAATTATTAATAAGTGCATTCCACGATTGACATAAAAATTCAATTCTTTCACCAAAATATCCCCATTTGGTGATACTATGGGTACATTAACAAATTTAATGTTTTCGTCCTCGATAACTTCTCCTCGACCGGACAAAACTTTTTCGTTTTCATCAATTGAAACCGAAGAAACAAGTTGTTTTTCAAAACGTCCGGCTTTGACGTCTTCAAAAACGTCTAAAAGCTCGGAAACCTAGTACGATAAAATATAGCACCAATTAATCATTATTATTATGAAAAAAAACATCTTCCAAATTTATAATACCCTAGCAGTATATCCAGCCAATTCGGCAATTTCCTTATAAGAATACATGATGCGACCAAAAGCGTCCGATGAACTTAACAGCAATCTACGGTT
>CAJVPV010002936.1:0-12085 GCA_910591835.1 Acaulospora morrowiae | reverse complement strand
AAATATTATTTTATTTTAAGACTAATATAATTTTTTTAGGTTTTATTAATAATAAAGATAAGTGAAACAATTCAGAGACTGTCACTTCAATTAGTATTAGTACAATAGTATGATTTTAAATTAAAAAAATCGCCATATATATGATTGTACATATTTTAAATCAATGAATATATATAATCTAGTAGATATAAGAGAAATAGATAATTTGATTCATATAATTTTAAGATTTGATAAAAGAAATAAATATTTATTAAATAAATATTTATTTTAATATAATTATTATACTTTGAAGATTTTTAAATTTTTTTGAAATAAAAATTTCCGGAGTTTATTATTTTAAAAACTTTTAAATTAAAAATTTTTAAAAATTTCCAAGACAGGATCCATCAACAATATCACATCATCATAATGGGAGACTTTAATACCACCCTTAATTCTAGATTTGATCATAAAAGTGCAAGTTCAAGCAAAACATTCACCTCAGCAGAATATCTAAAAGCTTAGATCTTAAGTACTTAACCAATCACAACCTAATAGACTTGCATCAACTTTGGGATGACTATGAACCCTCCCATACTTGGGCAAATAACAAAAGCTCAAACAGAATAGACTATATATTGGGCTTACCAGCTATAGTCAATAACAATAATTTTTCTGAAATCACCAATAGCGACCACACTCTATTGGAATTTCACATTACTAGAGAATTATTGATACATACATCACCCCAACAACAAAAAACCACCAAGCAACACTGGGAGAAAATAATTGATCTAAACAAGATAACAGACAAGCAGTGGCACAAATTTAGAGACAAGGTTGAAAACAAAATTCGAAAAACAGAATTACAAGAAAGTATAACAAAATACCATGAGAAGATAGAAAAGGATTCAAACCAAGCAATTTGGATACAAAATCTGTGGAGCAAATTTGAAAAAATAATAATCTTATCAGCCTTTAACAATCTCTATAGCAAGAAAAAAACATCTAGAGTGACAAAGAAAAACAGTTGATGCAACTTCACTTAAAATTATGCAAACTACCCAAAAGGAGCATTCAGCAACAATAGAACACTTCTCTCTAGTATAACAATAAAAAGACCTAATGCTCAAAGTTACCAAAATATTGACAGCCAATTCTCAAATACCAGAAGAAACATCACTAACAATATACATGTGGTGTAAATTATTTTGCTGTTGACTCAATTCCCAAAATCCTCAATTATTTATATGTTTTAATAGTGACTCAATTAATTGCGTCAAATAATTGCATCAATTGCATCAAGGATCTATGAATTTCAGCAACATGTATAACTAACAAGCACAGAGAATCAAAGTATAACACCACAACAAATAGGAGAATACATAAACAACCTTAAGCGATTAATAAGAAAGACATGTTTATTATAAGAAAAGAAATGAGTCAGTCAAGAAATTCTCAAGTGAGATGCCAAAATCTCAAAGAAAACTAAAGGAAAATAGTACAAATATTGATAAACAACTTCAGAGAAAAAATAACAATATATAGAATCAAAATAACAGATGAAGAAGAAAGAGAATACTTCACTATTGTCATGAGCCCACTCCTGTAGTGGTACCTGGTTTCAATAGATTTGTTGCGATAGGCTACAATTAATTTACTATATAAAGATTGTTAATGTAATGACAATAAATATTTTTTTTAAATAAAGTCTTGCATTTAATGCCCGTTTGCGATAAAAAAAAAAAAAAAAACAATTGAATCTGTAATTAACTTCTTCCTAAAAATTAAAAATGAAACATCTGATTCACCCAGAATCTCTCTCAAAGCTATTTCCTCTAAAATCAAGTATAAAGACTGAAATTTCTTTAAAACTTTTACAAAAGAAAATTTAATTAAAAGGCAACATCAAAAAGAGTATAAAAAGATTAAAAAACAATTTCATCTCAACTACTATATGATCAATAAAGTAGTTTCAGATATGTTCAGGTCTAAAACTCCTACTCACCGTGCTAAATCAGCTTCAGGTATTCTCAGAGAATCTCTTGCCCTACCTATGCCTAATTTTAATCTTGATGAGCTATAAGCTAAACTTTACGATATTCATAATGCTAAATTAAAATGCTTTGAACTTGCCAATGCTAATTACTACTGTCTAATGAGTCTATCTAAAGGTCAGCGTCAGCCTATCACTCTCCACAGTGCCAGTAAAGAATTAATCAAAGCTAACTTTGCCCTCCAAGGCATAATGAAATTTAATGAAAGTGAATGAACGGTAGTAAGAGCAGCTGATAATAGAATTGTGCTCAAATGTGATAATACAAGAATTATAGCCTACCACACACCCAGCGGCTTCTGGAAATATACATACTCCGACAACCGTATTAATATTCCCTATAAAGATTACTCTTATCCTGTCAAAGAGGAAGAACCAGGTTTCCGCCATAATCTTCCTGCTGGTTCTCTTTATATTCAATGTGGTAAAATCGTCAAATTTGAAAAAAGACTCGAATTAAGACTATTAATCCACGGTAAATCACCTACTGTTCCTAAGCCTCTCGATGTTACCAAAATTATTACAGCCAATATCGAGACTCTCATAGTTAACAAGCGTACCCACCTTTCTTGGATAGCAGAATGGTACAGTATTAACAATGACGGGTCAAACAGAGGCAGTGTATTCAAATTTACTGATTATGGTAATGATTCTACTAATATGCTTAAAGCTTTCTGGGGCGATATCCTTAAGAACTGTCAAGGCTGCATAATCTACTTCCACAACTGGGCTGGCTACGATGCCTTCCATTCCCTCAAAGCCCTAGTACTTCTCGGGGAGGAATTAGGGCTTACTATCCAGCCAATGCTTCATAATGGTAAAGTAATTAGCCTCAAAGTATGCGAACTCAACAAAGTAATCCTGAAAGTTAAAGATAGTATTCTCCTCTGCCCTAGTTCCTTAGGTTCATTAGCCAAGTCCTTCAAAGTAAAATGTCTTAAAGGCCATTCTCCTCATTACTTTAACCCTATGGAGCATGGTTATCCTAAGCTTGACTATGTCAGGCCAGTCCCTGCCTATGAATTCTTTGAACCTAAACAAACTTCGCTAGCCAAATACCAGGAAATCATAGGTGCCTATCCCAACAACGATTGGAACTGGATAGTACTTTGACTGTGTTTCTCTTCATCAAGTTCTAGTAAAATTCTTTTCAGGCTTTCAAGAACAATTCGCCCTTAGCCCATTAGCTAATTGTATTATCCTTGGTCTAGCCTTCAAAACTTGGAAAGCACACCAAGTCCCTACTTACAAGTTACAAGTGCCTGACCTTTTGCAAACATACGACCCGCTATTCCAAGAAGCATACTTTGGTGGTATTGTAGACATTTACAAACCCCGAGTAGTAAACGAATACTATTACGACGTGAACTCTTTATACCCTACCACTATGCTTCGTCCTCTCCCAGTCGATAACCCTGTACTACTGAGCCTTACTATCTCTGAGTTCCTTAACTCTCAGTTCTTTGGTTTCGTTAAAGCTATAGTACAAGCCTCTTCTAATCTAAGCATCGGTTTTTTATCTCTGTGTCACCAAGGTAAACTCTTATGTCCAGGCGGAACCTTTTCTGAACTCTTCTTCTCAGAGAAACTTCGTTTTGCCATAAGCCATGGCTACGAACTTGTTTCTATTGAGTTTGCCTACAGATTCAACCGACATGATAACGTGTTCACTAGCCTTATTCAACAGCTCAACTCAATAAAAGTAGAGGCCCAAGCACAAGGCAAACCAGCTCTGCGTAGCCTAGCCATAATGCTTAGGAACTCCTTATATGGATGCTTCGAAATGCATCCCCATATCAACAGAGTTGTCCTTGCCGATCCTGATCAAGCTAGAGTTATTGCCTCAGCCTTCCCTATTATCTTTACTATACCTTTCACTAATGGTTATGAGTTAATTGAGTTTGAACCAATGCCGTATAGCCACGTTATTAACAGCAGATTGGTTTAGCAATTAGCTATTGCCAAGTTACTCGATGAGCCTTTATCTTTAAGTCAGACTAATGTGTCCTTAGCCGCAGCTATCATGGGTTATAGTTGAATGATCATCAATGGCTATAAAGTGCATTGTCTTAATAATAATATCAGTGTATACTACTCTGATACGGATTCTATCATTACTGATGCTCACCTCCCAGCCAGCATGATCCATGATGATAACCTAGGTAAACTTAAACTCGAGCACAAGATTAAAGAAGAGTTCTTCATAGCTCCTAAACTATACTGGCTTGAGTGTAGTGATGATAAAGAAGGAAGCTACACAGTATCACGATCCTATGGCTACAGAGATCAATTAAGCTGGAAGCAAGCTGAGTTCTTGTACCAATGTATAGCTATCTCAGTTAATAAACAAAAATAGTTCTGATCATGGCAAGAACACAGTATCTTCACAGATTTCGATATGAAGCTTAATATAATAGGCAAGTTCTCCAAACAAAGTAAAGTACTGGACAACAATGAAGATACGGTCGATACTCAGCCTCTAGTCTTCAATCAAGAACTAGTTAAACCCATAGAACCAGCTCCAAGCAACTTTAAAGATATTTCAGCTAGCAGTGTACAAAACATTACCACTAAACTAATGAGTGATTACTTTAAATGAGCTGGCCTGCTTAAAGGTAAGGCTTCCACAAGGACCCTCAAAGGTAAATCTCAATCCGCGTAGACAGATCAATTCTGTCACCCCAAAAAAGGCAAGTCTCTGGGCTATCAGCCCTGAAGAAGGCTCTCTTATGCTCCAGCAGGAGGAGGCATCCTCCTAAAATATTTAATGCATGTAATAAGCTGGCACACAGATAAGACAAAAAACACCGGGGTACATCCAGAGATCCCTCCCAGTAAGGTTTGACCAGATCTCTTCCAACCTCTTTATGTGCCTATACTGGCATCCTCCCATATCAAGGCGGTGGCTGATACCAGGTCTTGTAGGTACCAGAACCAGTATCCCCCCATCTTGGGGTGGTGGCTGGTACCGAGGTCTTCAGATGCCTTTATCGGCATCTGCAGGGGCCTGACCCGGTCAATTTGATGGTAGGGATCTTGGAAAAAGAAATAATTGAAAGCTTTTCAAGGAGGACCCCAGGTGGCAAGCTAACAATTTGAATTACATCACAAAATCCACCAAAAATAAAATTGAAAAAATAATTAACAAAGCTTTATTTGTTGCCTACCTTAGATTAACTGATCTAACACTTCTCAAATTCTGGCAAGTAGTATAATGGCTAGAGTATAAATTCAACTTCTTTATTGATTTATTACTTCAAAAAATTGATTACCAAAAACTATACAAGATGTGTAAAGATCTTATCCAAAAAAACCTATCAGAACTATTTAACAATCCCAATAAAATTTTTATATCAATTAAAATTAGAATTTCTAAAACAATTTCAATAGTCTTTAGGTAAAGTTATAGGTAGGCTTAGAGCTTTCTATAATTTCAATCTTCTGCCTACCAATTATTTTATCAAAAAATCTGATCTGTCCAATAAACTAACAAACCAGAAACCAGAAGTCAGTTATCTTTTTTCACTATTGAAGATATATAAATTGGCAGACCTCAAGTTCCATGTCAACAAACTCAGAAAGTACTATTATATACTAAGCAAGCTTTCAGAATCATACTTTAATCTCACTCTATCAAAACTACAGAGGGTACCCATATTATTGTGGACATTTTTTATTATAACAAAATTAAAATTATATATTATAAAGCATATTATATTTAAATTTCAAATAATTATAATAATTTACTCAAAATCTATGATAAAAAACTTTAAAGACACAAATTATTATCAAACCGAAAATCAAAAAACTATAAGTACGTAATTAAATAATTATTTATTTAATTATTTATCTATTTTTTTTTTATTTTTTTTTAATAAAAATATAAACGAAAACATATTAATTTGTATTATAATTTTTTGAATTTTTTTATATAAAAAAAATCACGTTTTTACCCTTTTTTGGCTAAAAAAACAAGAATCAAATTTAATAGGTAGTGAAAAAGATTTGAAAATTGCACAAAAAGGAGCCATTATCTATAGTTACCTGAGAGGTAACTTGTATTATACCATCGTTGCTAATATTGGCTATAAGAAGTCTTCTGTAGAAAATATTATAGGTAAGTATTATAAGGTGGGAATCACTGAATCGCAAAGAAAACATCATAGACGTCTGCCACTTCTTACCGCTTCTGATCGTTTTGCTCTTAAAACTCTTGTGACTAATGGAAACCATCATTTAAATGCCACCCAAGTTGCCATTACTTTCACTGCTCAAACCAAACTCCATGTATCAAAAAACACTATCCGTCGTATCCTAAAAAAAGAAAATTTAAGGTCTTGCATTGCACGCTCAAAACTACTAATCTTCATTATTAATGCATTGAACAGGCTTATCTGGTGTCTTGCTTGCAGGGACTGGACTGCCCGACACTTCAGACATATTCTTTGATCAAACGAAACATCTATTCAGCTTTTCTAACAAGTTCTTTCCCGAATTTAATATGAACCACATGAGGAATAAGACGCCGAATGCCTAAGCTGTACCATTAAACAAAGCCCTAGCCGTATGTTCTAGGGCTGCTTCTCTTAACACAGAACTGGCCTTCTAGTTCCGTTAATTAATAATGTTATCAGGGCTTCGTATGTTGGGATTTTGCACAAATATGTTATACCCACCTTAAAAAAATATCTGGGAAATGCAAATCGTAATCATTCTTTATTTTAGCAAGACAACATAAGACCCCACATTTTGAAAATTGCCACTACATTTTTTGAAGATCACAAGATTGTGGTATTAGACTGGCCTGCCCAGAGCCCTAATATGAATCCTATCGAGAATCACTGGCATGAGGTCAAAACGTCTATGTGTTGTAAATCAAAACCTAGTAATCTTACTAATCTTGAAATTCTTGTTAAACAAGCCTGGTGAGACGTTTTATCAGAAATTTGCCGCCAATTAGTGGATAGTATGCTGGATTGTATTGCAGCTTGCATTACTGCTAACGGAGGCCTTACAAAATACTAAGACTTGATATTAGCTTGAATTTTTTTTTTAAAAAAAAAATATATATATAAATATATATATTTTTTAACTTTAAGTTTTTTTTTTAAAAAAAGATTTTTGTTTGATTTGTAATTTCAGTTTAATTGTAATTCGTAGCACAAAGGTTTTTTGATTATAAATTCCAAGTGAATCATTACAATCACATGAAATTTTAATATAATATACTTTAACATATTATAAAAATATTTACTTAATATAATAAAAAAATTTTTTGCTTATTAATTTATTTTATTATATAATAAAAAGTGTCCACAATAATATGGGTACCCTCTGTAATATTTTATTAATTTAATTTTAAAGATATAATAAAAAAAAACCAATTAAATAATTTTAAATAATAATAAGAATGTTTTTAATATATTTTGTTTTAAAGTTAAAGATATTAAGAAAATTGATTTAAAAATAATAATATAAATTTTTTTAAAAAAAAATTATAACTTTTAATTTAATTAATAAATTTATTAAAAAAAATAATATATATAAATATTAGAAATATTTAAAAATATTTATATAAAATTTTTTAAAAAAAACATTTTTTTTTTTTACTTATTTTTAACTATTTATTATATATATTGTCATATATCATTTCTACCTCAGGAGAAAGATAAAGACAGAGAACTAGTAGCAAGAAGGCACTTTAGATGGACAAGGTCAATGTGATATGCTAAAGTTCCTAGAGGCATATAAATTAGTACAGTTCTGAGATGTATGAGGTCAGGCGAAAGAAGCAATGGTGATTTGTTTTCAAAGGTCAAGTTATTTATTTAATAAAATATAAGTTCAAGCCTTCCAATTCCTAGGCAAAATTGGGGCCTTTATATACATATTTGAATTATATTATTTTTGTACAATATAATTATGAGTTATAAGAAATAATAGAAATATAAAAGAAGTGTTATATTTGTTAGAACAGTTGTCTGTATGTGTTAGCATAGAAACAAATGCTCTGGCAAAGGTACAATAATAAAAAAAAATAAATAAAATAGGAAATATTCTAGAGCAACAATAGCACGAAAAGTACAATGCAAAACAATAACAAGGATAGTAATACAAGAATTATTCTAGAATAGGTAATATTTCAAGGGTAAATGCTAGTAAAATTGGACAAGGGATATTGAAGATCTTGGGTAAAAATCAAGTGTAACAATTCTTCCCTACTAGACTATAAGTTCTACAAATTAATCTTGTGTTAAGGAGACATAATCAAAGTGTGACAGTCGATGAATTAGGCGTAGAGTGGTGGATCAGGTTCTGTAAATCTGGCTGATTCCTACTTTCTTAAAAATAGTATATGCACGAATGACAATCTTGGAATAATATTCTGTAAGATATGATTTCAAGTATACATGTTGTTTTCTATGAGAGATATTCTCTATCAGTTCTCCTAAATAATAAGCATATACAAGTGTGAGAATTCTGTTTCTTCTTCGTGATGCTTTCTGTAGCTTCTGATAGATGTTCAAAAGTTATATTTCGGTAGTTTGCAGAAGATCATAAGGGGTTGGTGTGACATATACATCTTCAGGAGTGTTTTGCAGAAGATCTTCGACCAAAGTAGTATAGGCAGCCATAGGAATTATTAGTTGCATGTTGGAAATGTTCAAATTTGAAAAAGGAGCATGTTGTTTGGGCAACTATCCTTTTTATAGATTTTCGTGAGTATTCTTGAGGTTCCACTATGTTGTGTACTTAAGATCCTCTTGAAAATCGTTTTGCAGATAATCATCAATTCATAATTTTTCTGAAAAATGTCAAGAGAAAATCACTTATCAAGAAATGCTTGCCTAACATGTTCTGGTCTCAGAAATCCATCCTGGGAAACTATTATCTTGCTTCAAGAAAGGATCAGGGTCTTGAAGCATCAAGTTCATCAAGGAAATAGGTTCAGGGCTTTGGAACCAGAGGTGAAAACATTAAGAAGAGAATTGAAGACACTTCGGGATACACACTCCCTTCACAACCTCAATAAAGAGTTAGAGTTGGAAAACTTGAACTTGAGGAACAAAGTATCTTGTCTGGAAGATCTTTTTTGCTTGCTGGAAAATCCTGCACCTGCTTCTTTTGACAGTTCTTTTTCTTCCTTCTCGTTTAACTAGAGGTTTGCTTCTTATTTCGTTTTTCTTGTATCTTCTTCTTCAAAGTTTATGGATTCATTGTGGGAGATGCAGTAGTCGCTGAGTATGCTTTGTGGGCCGGCTGTAATGGACAGGGAGCGCTCTGTGGGCCACTTCCATTACACTGCATCTTTCGCTTGTTTCTCTAGTTTCTTTAGGTCTTCTTTTTCGTTCAAGGGTTCAGTGATACTTGTGCTGAGTTTGATACAAGTGGAGGACTGGGTTACTCAAGCATCTGCATCCACATCGCATAACCTGGGTACTGAACTCTTTAGTAGCTAAAGGATGCTTTTTTCTGTATATGTATGCTAGGTTTCCATGCTAATCGGTCAAAATATGGTTTCAAGAGAAAGAGATTGATAGGGGCGGCAAGAACTTTTCCTTTCATCATTCTAAGCTTGAAGACATCATTGGGCAAGACATCATGGGTGTAGAGAGGTCCTTTCCATTTCAGTTTTAGTTTTCCTGTGAAATGTTTGTCTCTGGCAGCATCATACATTAATACCTTATCACCGATTTTGAACTTTTTATACTTGGTTACTTTTTGATCAAACCTTTATTTTTGTCTCTGTTGTTCCTTGTAAATATTTCTTCTTGCTTGTTCTTGTTGTTATGGAAATTCTTCTAATAAAGTATACAATTGATCAAGAATTGTTAGTTGCAATATTTTATTCATGTTTGTTGTGTGCATTTGAGGTTTTCGTCCATAAAGTAAATAAAATGGTGTCATTTTCATAGAAGGTTGTTTTAATGTTCTATAAGCAAAAAGTACTGGCGAAATATGTTGGTCCCAATCTTTTTTGCCTTCAGTTAACTTTGCAAGTGACTTACACAAAGTGCTGTTAAATCATTCAATCAATCCATTGGTTTGAGGATGATATGACGTGGATAGTAAATGTGTTATCTCAAATTGCTTGAGTAATCCATATGGTTCCGAAAATTGGAATTGAATAGAATCAAACAGAATCGCATGAGGTTCGGAACACTATTAAAAATGATGGTGGGGTATATCCCACCTATTAAATTTAATATAAACTTGAGAATCGAATACAGAATTGAAGAGAATCATTAGGATCCTTACCTATAGTAACAATTATTCTTTTCTATATGGTATATACTTGAAAAGGTAAGTTGTTAATTACAATATTTCTTATTTGATACTTTAATTTTACTAATCGTTGTGTTTATTAATTGTACTTTTGTTTTTTTTTATTTTCTTTTGAACTATATTTCTATCTATCATTATATCTATTTTTTTTTATCTAACTATCTCTATTTTTTTCGCTTTTTAATCATATTGCTATTTATATTATTGTTACTACTAGAAAAACAATTAAGGGAAAAATAGACTATCGAAGCTAGAATAAACTATAAGTAAGTTATGTAAGCTTTGATAACTACATTTTCTATGCTGATTATTAATGCTACTTTATATTTCCAGGATACATAACATGGTGATCCTAGTACGTGACTATACCTTATGACTTTTTTTTATAGGGCTAATAATATATAAATTTTAAACAATTATATTATTAATAAAGTACTAATATTTACCTACTAAAAAAAAAAAGAACCAACTAAAAAATTAAAATAAAAATCTTGTTTTTTTTAATTAATTTATTGAAAGTTATATAAAAAAATTTAATATTTTGTTTTCTCTATTCTTGCAAAAAATTTTTTTAAATAAAATTTATATACTGATAGTCATTTTAAATTCAAGGTTTAAAATATGAATTGTAACTAGAAAGATTTGTGAAAAATATAAAAAAACAATATTTAAATTAAAAAAAAACTCTTTCCCATACACAACATTTTCTTAAAAATTTCCTTTTATGGTAATTTTTTTCAAAATTAAAGAAACAAATATTTTTTCACCTTTCAATATTCAAAAGTTCTCCATACCTCTCTTATCTTCACTACAAAAACCTCAAAAAAACCAAAGAAATATACTAGTGCATCAGGATGGAACCTCTGATCAGAAAAAAACAAGTTTGGAATGCTTGTTTTTCTTTTGAATTGCATAAAGGAAGGCCTGTGGCAGTTGCTTCTTTATAAATCTTCCTTGAGATTCTTCCTATTTTCACTTCTTATTAATATATCCTTCTTATTAAATAAACAAATTTTCTGCTTGGATGGTTTCTCTTTTATTCAAAAAATTAAACTCTACTTCAAAATTGTATATGTTGTTGGTTTGGGGCACCAGAAATATTTATAATACCTACTTTTTAACATTGCTCAGTACATACTGCTGCATCACAAAAAATCAAAAATTTTTACTCAAAAAATTTCTCACCAAAAAACTGTAATCAGCTTACTCCTATCAATTAATCACTATTTTAAATTTAATCAATTAAACATTACCAAAATTCAAAACAAACTCATACTATCAATATACTATACAATGATCAACATAAACAAAACCACTTTTAGTAATAACAATAAAAACAAAATCATACTACTAACAATCAAACCAATCATCACATCAGCTACTAAATATATTAACACAACAGAAACAATTACTATAATAACAAACAACATCATATATATTTTATTATCTGTGATAACCAAAAAGCTGGAGAGATGGAACCACAAGCCTGTCTGGAGGCTTTCTTGAGGAAATAATTGGTTTTCTACCTATTGATTTTACAATGTATTTGACTTAATTTTAGTCTTAGTAATGCTTAAAAAAATCACACTACTGTTAATCAAACTAATTACTATACCAATGTGAGGGGCTATCCAAACCCATTCTTCTTCTAGGGTGTTAAGGCTGAGGCGCAATAATTTGGTCCGAGTTTCTCTTAAAAACTCTACAAAAACTCAATCAATTCATCAATACATTCCTTGGGACAACTACTCAAACTTTTCTTAG
>CAJVPV010002935.1:0-12087 GCA_910591835.1 Acaulospora morrowiae | reverse complement strand
CCAATGCAACAGTGTTCCTTAAAGTCTTTATGTCCTTTGGATTTAAAGCTTATTGCTTTAGGAAATAAAGAAAGTGAAATGCTTCTTGGAAGAAGATTTTCTAAAAAGGAAATTTTCAAAAAATCAGCGATAAACAGGTGAGTGTTTTTTTTTTTTTTTAATATAATAAAAATTATTAAGTTAAAAAATAACAATAATTATGTATGTTTTCTTATTACTATAAATAAAAATTTAATTAATAATACAATTTTGAATTAAATATAATTTCTAATTATTTATTATAAATTATTTAGTAATTTTAATATACAATAATATAATTTTTGAAAAATGTCTGAATTCAATTTCATCATATATATAATAATGGTCATGCAATTATTATTAAAATTTAATATAATTTTGATTTTTTAAAAATTATTAAATTTATTTTAATTAGCTTAATATGGAAAACAAAAATTTTTAAGTCAATAAGTAATAAATTGAAAATTTTTTTATGTTTATTTAATAAATCTTTCAATAAATATTTTTATAATAACTAACTATTGTTTTTAAATAAATTTAAATTTAAATATATATTTTAATATAAAATATAGGAAGTAAAAATTTTTATTAATAAATCCATAATATGTATAAAAATTTTATAAGTATTAATTTTAATTATAAAAAATAAAGAAACAAAATTAAAAAATATATTAAAAATTATTTATTCCTTAAATTGTAACGTAAGCAAATTTGCCTATATATTTAAAATTATAATAAGTTTTTAAAAAATTATAATAAAATTTTAAATATTAATTTTTATAATCTACTTATATTATAAAAAATATAGTTTAAGATATTTTTTATTAACTTTATTAAATAAAAAATTAAAATTTTATTGATAATTTTCAAAATAAATAATTTTAAACTTTGTGTTTAAAATTTTAATATAAAAAAATTTATAAAATTTAATATATGTTTAAAGTAAAAAAATTACTTTATTTCTAATACAAGTTAAAATTTTTATAAATAAACCATTAAAATTGCAATAATTAAAGTTATTCTTTGCAAATAATTTTATAAAATTGATTATTATTATATGAACTTTAATTTAAAAAATTTTTAAGTTTGTCTAAAATCAACTTTTATTAAAAAAATTTTTTTAAAAAATGAAAATTTTTGCTTATAATTAAACTTTAAATTTTATTAAATATATAAAAAATAAATATTATAAATAGATAATATATAATTAAAACTAATATTATTTAAATTTTTAAAAAATATTTTGATTATTTAAAAAAATAAATTTTTTAATTAAAAAATTTTAAACATTATAAAAAATGCTCTACAATTTAAGGGATAATTTTAATATATGTAATACTTAAAATATTTACCTGTTGTGTGATCATTTATATAATCGTTGATCGCAACACACGGGATTACAAGAGTTAAAGAAGTTTAAGAAATTAAAGAAATTTAGGAAGTTGGGGAAATCGCAATCTTGATAGTAAGGTGAAGCTTTATTAATTGGATTGACGGGTGACTATCTGCTGTCCATTGTTTCTCCCCTTAACAGTACCACGTATACTACATTTTAATCATGTCCCAACCATAGTTATTACATTAGGGCAATGTGACACTTACAGTATATCGGGAAGACGTTTAATAACCTTATTGACTTTCTTTGTCTGGCATTCAGCTAAAATGCACAATTAGTTGAAAGAAACTTTGTAATGTATAAATTTTTGGTGGTCGCACACCATCGTATCATATGTAATAGAATCTTATTTTTTGAACAACATTTTGTGATTTAACACTTACATCGGGAAAACGTTTTAAAAAAAGCCTTGATGACTTTCTTTGTCTGACATTCAGCTCAAATGTACATATAGCTGAAAGAGTCAACTTCATAAATGTATGAATTTGAGGGACACTCACTATCGTCTTGTTGTAACAGAATCTTATATTTTTAATACAAAAAAAAACTATATAATTACAGAAGAATGTGTAACGGCTTAGTTATTGAAGCCAACCTTTCCTCAAAATACTGAAAAATTTAAAATAAATATGCTCGATAAATATTACAAAAAGGGCAAGGCCCATAAAGAAAATGCAAGAAAACAAGAATCCGATGGTCATCTGAAGGAAGCCATAGATGCCTACCAAAATGCAATTAAAGAATTTAAGGCTCAAGGGTTCTCATTTTATGACGTAAAAAGGCACTTGGTCGAAGTTTATTTAGAATGTGGTGACGTCTACAAAAGTTTAGGAGAAGTGGATAAAGCGGATTATTGCTATAAAGAAGCTCGAAAGTATGGGCACGAAGCATTGATCAAACCAAAAATATCAAGGAACCCCTTGCAAACAAAAAACATGCCTATAAAAAACTTTTCTATTGGTTCAAGTGTATCGTCAACCTCCTTGATAAAGACAACGACGCCGACCTTTTTACCAAAACCAGAGTTTTTTACCCAAGATCCGTCAGTAACATCCGAGTCGCATTCGAAGATGGAAGACATAAACGAAATTCACAACACTCGGGATTTGGCCTATTGTTTGCAACCTAATAATCATACTCAGGAACAAGCGCCGCAACTAATAAAATTAGCCCACGAGATTATCGAACTATTTGCCCAGAAGAAATTCAAGAAGAAAGAGTTGATCAATGAAATCGTCGTCTTGGCATCGATTCCAAATAAAGAACTTTATGAAGAATTGTTAGAATTAAGTATTCAGGAAATTGAAAATTCAAAATTACAACATTCCGACCATTTGATTGGCTTAACTCAAGTAATTCAAAACATGCCCAACTCTCTTCTGATTTCTGGGGAGGTTAGCACAGGGAATTTAGTGGCTATATTAAAAATCCTACACCTCCGTTTAGATCTGCATAAGCAAGATGAAGCTCAACTCTGCGAGTTATTACAGGCAATCTGTTCGTTATTAGATGCCATGGTACGTGTGGGTGTAAAGAGTGTTAGTCGCGAAAAATTGCATGCGCCATTGTATAATCGACTCAAAGAGCTAAAAGATACTCCGGCGCTAGCTTACCATGCCAACTATGCCTATCAGGCACTATTACATATCCCTAATGATGAAAAATCATGGCAAGAAGTTATGCGACGAACTTTTAAAGTGCTTGATGGAACCGCGAATTTAGTTAATGCGCTTAGAAAGTTTGAACCAAATAAATTACTATATACTTTTAAAAGTTTTTGTGAAGCATTTGAAGGTGTTGGTGAGGTTATAGGTTGCCTTCGAGAATTATTCGAGACCGGTCAAGCATTACAAGAAGGGATAGAGGATATCTCTCAGGGAATGGAGTTTGGACGGACAAGACAGTGGTATTCAGCCCTGAGATTTATAGACCTTCTTCTTCAAGAAAATCAGTTAGTGAATCTTGAGCAGTTTGTTCGCCAGAGTCCTTATAATAAGAATAAATGGTTTTTAATAGGCCTGTGTCAACGCTTAGGAAAAATTGCTTGTACACAGCAGGAGTTAAAGATACAACAAGGGGCGATTGAATTTTTAGTTGACCTTTATCAAAATGAAACTCAATGGGGCAAACATTCAGAGGTCAGAAAATGGGTATTGACAATTCTGCGTCAGTTAGCGAATCAGGAAAATGATGATCTGAAAAACTACGCTAAAGTGATGCTTAATAAAGTAGCCCCTAAAGAAGATACACTTGGTTTTGACACATACTTATCACTTATGATGTATTCTGTCAGGCCGGTTGATTTTAATTCTGAATTGTTAATTAAAGCCCGCTTGAACCTTAGCTTAATACAAAGCTTAACATCAAATAACACAAAACCGTTAACACAATTAAAAGAAGGAATATTAAACGAATTAGACCAGGACGCAGAAATTAAAAATGCATTGGACTTATATGTGTCACCAAAAGGAAAGTGGTTCCTGAATTCCACGAATTCCTTTGATTTAGAAACCGAAGTTGACAATTTTTTAAAGTCCGAAAAAAAAGTCTTGTTGCTTCTAGGAGAGGCTGGTGCTGGCAAGTCTACCTTTAACCGCCATCTTGCTCGGCGTCTTTGGGCAGATTACTCTTTAAAAGACGGATTAGACAATAATCTTATCCCTTTATTCATTTCGCTTCCAACTGTTGAAAATCCAAACGAGAACCTGATTCAGAATCATTTAAAAAAGATGAAGTTTTCCGATGAGATTATCGAAAACTTAAAACAAAATTATAAGTTCGTGTTTATCTTAGATGGATACGATGAGATTAAAGACCGTCGGTCAATTTTTTATGATAGAAACAAACTCTGTGAGTGGAATGCCCAAGTTATTATTAGTTGTCGACCGGAATATTTAAGCACAAACTACCAACAAAAATTCATTCCTAATCACAATTCTCAGATTTTTCAAGAAATATGGATAGCACCTTTTTCTATTGAAAAAATTCGAGAATATATTGGAAAGTATGTCGAAAAACCAAAAGAAAATGTTCAGATGTCATGGGACGTGCAACGCTATGAAGCTACCCTGAAGCTTATTCCTAATTCAGATAATTTACTGAGCAACCCCTTTATCTTAACAATCGCTATGCAAGTCATACCAGACTTAATAGATCGGCAAGAAGATGAGAACTTGGAAAAAAATATAACGCGTTTAATCTTGTATAATAAGTTTGTGGAAAAATGGTTTGAGCGATCCCAAGATCGTTTAATGCGTATTCAATTAAAGGAGGACGAGAATATCGCCTTTGATCTGTTGGAAGAGAGTGGTTTTATGCAACATTGTATGCAATTTAACAAAGAGTTGGCAGTCGAAATGTTTAAGGCTAATAAAGTGGTAGTAGAATATTCAGAGGCAGATAACACACAAGATTGGCGTACCAAATTCTTTGGATATAAAGATCCAAAGACTCGCCTTTTACGTTACAACTCCCCTTTAAGTCGCAATGAAGACCAATATCATTTCATTCACAAGTCTTTATTTGAGTACTTTGTTGCTCGAGCAATCTTTGAGGCTATTTGCAAGGAAGCAAGATCTGCGTTATTTGAGGGAACTTCAATACTACATGATTTCGGAGTCATTCGCTTTTTAACAGAGTATGTACAACAACAGGCCGGAAGTTCGAAAGATATACAACAGACCAAAATATTTAAAGAAAATCTTTTTAACTTTATCACGAATTCAAAAACAGATACAAGTTTTCAGATCGCCGCGGCTAATGCAATTACTATTCTAAATAAAGCCGGAGTAGTTTTTAATAGCTGCGATTTAAGTAACATTAAGATTGCCGAAGCGGATTTAAGTTACGGCATGTTTGATTGCACACAATTTAAAGGAGCAGACTTGAGTAATGTTAATTTCCAAAGGGCATGGTTACGTTGTGCAGATTTTAGCGGGGCTAATATGTCGGGTGTGCTATTTGGAGAATTGCCTTCTTTATTTTTTGATCGCTGTTTATGCCACCGCTATTCCCCAGATGGACGTTTTTTTGCTATTAGTGGCGATAAGAAAATTTATCTGTATAACATTGAGACTTTAGATATTATATACACCTTCGAAGGACATACTGACGTTATTCCAGCTATATCCTTCTCCCCAGACGGTACTCAGTTGGCATCGGGCAGTAAAGATATGACAGTACGGCTGTGGTCCCTTGAGGTCCTTACTCAGGATCCGCACATTCTAAAAGGACATACCGATTACGTTAGTGCTGTGGCATTTTCTCCTGATGGAACCCAATTGGCATCGGCCAGTTGGGATAAGACGGTGCGGCTATGGTCCCTTAAGAATCCCGATCAGGTTCCACGCATTTTAGAAGGAAATATTCGTTCTGTTGATAGTCTGAGTTTCTCTCCGGATGGCACCCAACTAGCATCGTCTAGTGGTGAATCCACGTTAAAGTTATGGTTCCTCGGGACTCCTAACCAGGATCCGTGTATTTTAGAACATACTCGTTCTATTTACGGTGCGACCTTCTCCCCGGATGGTACCCAATTAGCGGGCAGCTCAGAAAATACAGTGCTGCTATGGTCTCTTAAAACTCCCAATCAGAAACCGAGAATTCTAAAAGGACACACCTCAGTCGTTAATAGTTTGGCCTTCTCTCCAGATGGTACCCAACTGGCATCAGGTAGCTCAGATAAGACAGTGCGATTGTGGTCCCTCAAGGCTCCTGATCAGGATCCTCGCGTTTTAGAAGGACATACTTTACAAGTTTCGCAAGTGACCTTCTCTCCGGATGGTTCCCAACTAGCATCGAAAAGCATAGATTCTACGATACGGCTGTGGTCACTAACGAATCTTGATAATGACAATCGTATTCAGGGACATACCTGGTTTATTACAAGTGTAGCCTTCTCTCCGGATGGCACACAATTGGCATCTGGCAGCTATGATAATACGGTGCGACTGTGGTCCTTTAAGACCTCGAATGAGGTTCAGCGTATTCTAAGAGGACATACCGATTCCGTTAGTGCTGTGGCATTCTCTCCTGATGGAACCCAATTGGCATCGGCCAGTTGGGATAAGACGGTGCGGCTGTGGTCCCTTAAGACCTCCAATCAGGATTCAATCATTCTAGAGGGACACAGTAATGACATTACTGGGGTGGCATTCTTTCCAGATGGTACTCAGCTGGCATCGAGCAGTCTCGACAAGACGGTGCGACTGTGGTCCCTTAAGACCCCTCATCGGGATCCGCGCATTTTAGAACATCCTGATTTAGTCGTTTCTATGACTATCTCACCGGATGGCACAAAACTAGCATCAGGCAGCTTCGACACGAAGGTGCGAGTGTGGTCTCTTAAGGACTCCGGTCAAGAACCGCTTATTCTAAAAGGTCATACCATGCTTGTTATGGGCATAACCTTCTCTCCTGATGGCACCCTATTGGCATCGGGCAGCCATGATAATACGGTGCGACTGTGGTCTCTTGAGATCCCCGATCAGGAACTGCGCGTACTAGAGCATACTGGTTGGGTTAATACTGTAGCCTTCTCTTCGGATGGCACCCAATTGGCATCGGGCAGTGAAGACAATACGATGTGGCTATGGTCTATACCATCTGGCCACTGTTTGGCCACCGTGAAGCTTCCTAGTAAAGTTAATAGTCTCACTTGGAAAAACATAGAAAAGGAAGAATTTTTGCTAACCGGTGGAGATGATAGGACTATTCGTTTATGGAATGTGAAAAGGACAGACGAAGAAATATCACAAGTCACTTTACATTGGACGTCCCACCAAGCTATCTTATGGGTCCAAAAAGCATTAATTCAAGACGTAAAAAGTTTAAGTTTATTAAACTTGCGTCTGTTAAAACAAAGAGGTGCTACTGAAGAACCCGATAATAATATTTACAGTACTGGCAGAAAAAATTGACAATTTTTTTAAATTTTAATATTATATAAAAATTGATTATAAAATAATAATAATATTTTTATTTTTATAAATATTTTAAATAATAAATTTCATTAAAAAAAAAAAATAATAATAAATTTATTATGACATAAATTATAGATTTGTTAAAAATGCCAATTAATTATATAATATATAATAATAGTAAAAATTAAGTATTTTTTATATTAAATTTAATTTTTATTATAATAATTAAAAATATATTTGAAATATATAATTTATTTTATACCTGTAAGAGTAATATATATAGTATTATAAAATAAAAAATTTTTTATTATAGTAATAATTTGTAAACCGGAATTTTCTAATAATATTTTTTTAGCAAAAGAGATTAAAAATAAACAATTATATTTATTTTCAAAATTAATTTAAAAATAATTGTTTAAAATAAGTATTCAATTTTATAAAATAGTTTATATATTTAATAAAATATTTAATATATTATATTATTTGTTTTTTATAAAAAGATTTTAATAAATAATCAAACTTGTTTAATTATAAACAAAAATAAAATAAAAATAATATTGTTTTTATAAAAATTAAAAAGTACTTAATATATGACTTGTGAGTTAATAATACAATAAATAATACTTCCAAGTTTTCAAATATATATTTCTAATTCAATATCTATAGAAATAAAAAATATATATTGTAAATTTATTCTTTATTTATAAGTCTATTGGTTTTCCTATAAATATTATATTCAAAACATTTGAATTCAAACTAAATTTAATTAGATTATATAAAAAATGAGATCTTTAATCTTTTTGATAATTGCAAATTAAAAATAGATTAAAGCAAAAAAGATTATATAAAAAAAGTTTCTGATCTAATTTTAATAAAAAGTCTATATTATATATGTGATATAAATTATTTTGCTATTGACTTAATTACCAAAATCCTTAAAAATAATTATGTCTGAGTCAATTATTTTATATGTTTTAATAATGACTCAATTAATTGTATCAAATAATTGTGTCAAATTATATCAAAGAT
The DNA here is from genome assembly GCA_910591835.1 of Acaulospora morrowiae. Taxonomy (NCBI): domain Eukaryota; kingdom Fungi; phylum Glomeromycota; class Glomeromycetes; order Diversisporales; family Acaulosporaceae; genus Acaulospora; species Acaulospora morrowiae. The sequence continues at coordinate 3,723 of CAJVPV010002935.1, read as the reverse complement.
CTACTAATTTCTACCACATATATAATCTATATTTTCTTTTAATATAATAAATTCTATTACATAACATATTAATATAAAGTAAAAAATCTTAAAAAAAATTATTATATAGATATTAATATATAATATAAATAATTCTTTCAATATTACAGTATTGAATATATAAGAATTATACCTTATTTGATATCTATATCTCTAGATTTAGTATCTTAAGCTAAATAAATTCCCTTAAAGTATCTACTAAAAAATTTGAAATCATATTCTACTTAACATTTATACTCCTAGATTTAATAACTTGTATTAATTAAGAATTGCAATTTTCAAAGCATTTATTAGGAAATATATACAATATATATATTAAAAATCTTTTATAGTGGTGTAAGCTAAAAATATAATATAAAAAGATAATCTATTAAATATTAACTTATATTTTTAATAAAACAAAATTATATTCTAGCTTTAGCAAAAAAAAATAATAGAATATCTTTAAATTGGCTTGTATAAAATAGTTATCTTATATATTTTTTAATAAAATAGATTAGCAGGTTAAATGATTTAAAATTAATAATAGAATTTTCATCTCCTATATAATTTTACTTGATATGTGAGTCCTATCTCTAGTATAAAGTTAGTATAAGTTAAATTATATAAGTGAATTAATTATAGTTAAACTTATAATTAGTAATAATATTAGTATATATAAGATTGTTAAAATATATGATTTAAATATAATTTAATAAAAATCAAATATTGATTACTCTTTTATCTATAAAAAAAAAGTACTTAATATATTATTTTTAATAATTTAATAATTAATTAATTAATTAAATAAAATATATATATATAGTTAGAAATAAAGATGGATCTTTAAATTAAAGGCAAAAATATAATTTAAATATCCCTTATTATTAAAAAAGTTTTTTTTTAAATATAAGATTAAAAAAAAACTACTTATAAAGGTTTTTTGCAATTTAAGCCACTTGATTCAAATGTTTTTTAAATTATGTTTCTATTAAAATAATAAATAAATAATCAAAAGGAATATAATTGATCTGCAAAATTTTATATGTTAAATAATTTAAGAATTTATTTTTAGAAATATAAAAAATAAAAATAAATAAAAAAACTTTTTAAAATATTAAAATAATATAATTAAATTATAATTAAAAAATAACAATTTTTAATTTTTAATTGTTTTTTTTATTATAAAACTTTAAAATAATTTTTATAATTTTTTTTTTAATTTAATAATAAGTTATTTATTTTTTTTAATGAAATTTAACAAAAAAATCATTAATAATAATAAGATATTTTTATTTTATTTTTTTTATAATAGAATGGTATTAGATGTACTGATTTTATTGAATAATCATCAATTTATACATATATATCAAACATTATCTATTGTTATTATAACAGCTAAATACTAGCCTATCTACTTTATTGCCCCAGCAATATCAATACTATTCTTGAAGTGGATTTATATTTTTGAGGGGGACTTATCTAGGGGATGGAAATCCTATTACTAGTTTTAAACCATCCAATCTACCGGTCCAATTTTATATTAGAGCAGTAAATACTGCTAACTATTTCCTAAGATTACTTATCACATCACACCTTTTTGCTTACGCAACTCATACTTTGGCAAGGACCCCTGCTAGGTATGTTCTCTAGTGAATTGCTCCGTTTTGACTGCTGGTTGGCTTTTAGCTATCAAATCCAGGGGCTCTTATGGCCAAATGGAGTATGACTCCTTAAAGAATTGTCTCTTCCAGGTGGACCCCATTACCTTTTATCAAAAAGTTCCTTTAATTTTCTGATAGAAACTTCATGCAGATCCAGTTGGCTTAAGCTGCCAAATCTAGAGGCATAAATGCCAAGTAGGACACAACTCCTCATAGAGCTGACAATCAGCATGTTTTATAAGAGTGGTGACGATACAGTGATCTTCTTCAAAGCTTTCTTATTCACTAACCAGCAGAGAGTTTTTGCTATGTGGGATTGGATAAGATGGAATACAGCCCAGTCTGTATATCCAAATGAATGATTGTGGTTAGTAGTTGATAAGGGTTAAATAAGATGGAGTATAGCCCAGTCTGTACATCCAAATATGTGATAACACCTTTCATTGGATGACCATAATAACACCAATTAGATAATTGTCACACCACTACACCTTAACGGGAAGATCACAATCTCAACGCCCGCTGAATCAGTGTATGAAATGGCTTCTTATGAGAAACAGCATATAATTAGCTATGATATCAAATATCATGTTAATCTATTCAATCACCTTCATATGTGATTGAATTGATATCTTATGATTTGACTTGTGGAGTACTAACTACTGTGCTATGGACCCACAAGTCTAATAAGATATTTTTTTTTTATTTTTTTTTTTTTAAAGAGCAAGATGACGATCTTTTTAGATTTTTTATTATAATTTTAAAGAATTACAATTTACAAAAAAAGATATACGTCTCTCTAAACTTAGTAGAGTTAAACATCAGGCTCAGTGGCCCTCCATCTATACTCTAGGCACCCCCAAGACATATAGTAAAATGAATTTCAAAACCTATATAAATATCTTAGGTGGTGTCTAGTTTCCTAGAGGTAGATTGATTACCTAAACACATGAAGGTGTTGCAACCATAGTTCCACAGGTTGGCCTCCAAGTCATAAGTAGGATTAGCACCCTTGCTTTCCAAATATGGCTTGATGTATGGCAAGAGAAGTCGGTGGTGGCATTATTGCCAGATTTGATTTATAATTTGTTACCTTAATGCATGAAGGTGCTGCAGCTACTTTATATAGGTTGGCCTCCAAGTCACAAAAAGGATTTGGCATATCCATTGTTCAAGTGTGACGAAAGTATTCAATGGATAAAGTTGAATATGATTTTCTTATAGATGTTGTTACCTAACCTTGTATATGAGATTTACATTGTTGAGAAGTGAATGATTGACGTCACCAGCTCTGTTTGTGGGGTAACTAGAATTCCTGATCTTTATGTATTGTCCTACTAGATTCCCATAAGGTGCAACACCTAGGGATTCGGTCAATAATAGTGTGTACCAGTTTCTTAGATGTATCTAGTTTAGCCATCAACAAATAAACAACACCAAATTTGGTAATGATAGTCATGCCAATCTTTTGGAGGGGATAAACCATCTATTCTTTTTCTGAAAAATCATGGAAAAGAAAAACTTGTCAAAGCCCACTTCTTGGAGAAGGTTGCCATTTCTTATATGGTTCTTGAGAAAATGGAGTTGACTGGCCAGAGGAGTGATGGAATGGAGCATGGTATTTTTAGAAAGAAGAAAAGACCTAGAGAGGAAAAATTTCAGGAAAAAGAAAAAATTTAACTTCGGCAGGAAAAAAAGGGAAAAAGAGAAGAGGTGGAGAAAAGTATAAAAGAGGAAACAGAAGAGGAGGGAGAGAGAAAAGAGAGGGGAATAAAAAGTTTGCAATCAAGAAAAAGGAAGAGGAAGAGAGAAAACGAAAAAAAAATAAACAACTCAAAAAGTTTCCTAAAAAAGAAATTTTTAAGTACAGAAAGGAGAGTAGAAAAGAGTTTTTTTTTTAATAAGATATTTTTATTATATTATATATAAAAATATTATTTATAATAAACTGTTTCTAAATATATAACTCTTTCCGCTGATCCCCTTGCCAACCCAAAAAACAGACGTTCTCAAAAATAATTTTTATTTTTGATAATAAAGT
>CAJVPV010002934.1:0-12089 GCA_910591835.1 Acaulospora morrowiae | reverse complement strand
AATTATCATTTTATACAATGGCTTAACGACTTGTATTTTATTAGTTTAAGACGTTAATGTGTAATTTCCAAGTCATTACGCACCGTTTCTTTAACGTGACCGTCGTTAAAAGTTTATTATATGAATGAATAAAATTTATTATATTTCTCAGTTCACTTGAACTTTTCACCGGTAATTACTCTCAGGAATAATCACAAATCATGAATTTCTCTTCTCGTTCGGCATCCTTTCTTCGTTATTCTTCGTTTCTCAAATCATCTAAAAAGTTTGTACCCCTCACATTTGAAAAGCAAACTTGTGGTGGTAGAAATATTGGAGCAAGTTTTCACACACCTTCTGATCGCTTACCAGAGAATGATCCAGAGGATATTGATCATGAAAAAAAGCGTCTTCTTAAAGGTGTGGTTCCCGAAACGGGTTCTGATGTGTCGAATAAAATTTTCGTCCGTTATTGTTTTAATAATTTTTTATTTATATAACATCTATTTTGTTATTTGTCAGGAAACATCAAGGGACATATCAAACATGCTCCAGGTTGGAATGCAAACTTGGCCTCAGAAAGTGAAGCTGTGGTACGTACTCAACACATCCACATCATATCTTCAGTAAAACCAACCATCATTAATTTTTAAGAACTTCCAAAAGATTAAAGCTGAACGCGAACCAAATCCACCAACAATGGATCATCTTCAAAGAGAAACCATCTCTTACTTGCACGATTTGCACGAACATCACGATGAGGGACGTAATGATGATGCGAAGAAACGTAATGATTGAAAAACGTGGTGATATAATGATCCTATGACGTAACAGATATCATTACATGCATACTTATTATGTAACAAAAAAACACTGTCATTTTTTATAAATAAAGTTGGATTTTTTTTGGGAAACGTAACCTAACCTAATGTGGTTACATCAACATCACTATCTACATGAATGTTATGCTCTGTCATTAGTCGCTCATTTTCTTGATGGATGGCACATCGGATTTTGTAATGCCCACCTTTTAGGCCACGTACATTATCAATTCACGTAGCATTGCATTTTTGTTACGACACGAACTTTATTCTGATATTTCTACATAAATATCAATAATTATACTTGATAAGGTACAGAGAATCTATCAAAAATAATCTCTCTACTATTAGGCCATAATGGCATCTAGCAAATATGCATATGGATTATTTGCCGGTAGAATAAAGGTCTGGGTAACAAATAGTATTAGTTGTGACCTGCCTTGATTTTGCTGGCAAACGACCTATACGACGTATTTTTGGTCTATCCAGAGGATTGTGGGATTTATCTTGTTTGAGTTAAATATAAATCAAAATTTATCTCTCAGACGGAAAGGAATTCACTAATCACAACAATTACTTTTCCTTCTACAAATCTTGGCCCTGGAATACCCCGTTGTATTCAGAGTGACCTTCCATTGTCATAAAGATCATTTGACATACTTTAGTGCCCGGAAAAAGAGCCAACGTGAGGCTTGAGGCATTAAAAATTTCTAATACTGTCCGATTATTTACACCCGGATGTATAAATGAAGCTGTAATGTGAACAGATAATCCTAACCTTGCGAACCTCGATCTTCCCTCTAGAAAGTTGAGGTAAGATGTGTATTGAGCGCAAAATCATCAAATATGTTATGTTCATATTGCAGTTATTCACCTACTAAAGCGCACAAATCTGTTGGTAATTTAACTCTCTCTCTAGTAATTCCTGTTTTACACTAATTCTGTTAGTAATAAAATAGTATATAGAATGATCGAAGGAATCTCAAGACCAACCTAGACACATCTGGCCAGGACCAAGGTAATATGGTTTTCCCTCATCTAGTGTCAACTATAATTCAATAGCCGCATTAGTAATGCTTCTCCAGATACCAACATGCAATTTATGGATTACATATGTCCACGAATAAGATAGACGACAGATAAATTTACAAATAGGAAAAACCTACAATTCGAGAAAATTTTTGGTAATCTTGGGCAGCTGCTGTATTGCTAATAGGTACCGGTCCATTATTGTGGATAAAATATCGAAATTCATTACTGAGTGTCAAATCAATACTGTTGTACAAAAATAGAAAGAGATAAGGTTAGATTATCCTAGGTAAATTAGAAACTGTATCGATGTAGGTGAATAATTGGTGCAACATATTAGTGCCCCTTTATAAATCACGTGAAAACACAGGTGTTTCGGAGACTAACCTTGTACATCCTAAATTCTCTTGATCAAAAGGTTCAATTATGAGTTTTCTTTTGTCGACGAGCAAAAAAGATAATATTTTGTAAGAGAAGACAATATCAGTATTATATGTATGCCAGTAAACTCGAATTCTTAAAATCAAAAGATAGTATACTTTTCTTCCAGATATTGTTTTATTATTTCGCGTGAGAGAACACCCATTATTACGAAAATTAGCCCACAATAGCAATCCGAACGTAATGAAAAGTATTAACAGAAGAAGAAATTGGAAAAGAAAGCACAGTTCAAAATTTTCCCAGTTTCTCAAAATGATGAATGAAAAAGAGACGGGAAAAAGAAAGTTAGGATACTGGAATGCCAAGTCTAAGCAATTTATATGCTTTTTCAACTGATCGTTCACGTGGCTAAGTTCCCCAAATTAGAAAAAAAATGACTTGTGACCTTTAATTATATTTGGTGCATTGTTTCTTACTTTAGAAACATAGACAAGAGATTCCCATACACGCAGTTACATTTTTTATTTCCAACTTTTCGGTATAGAACAAATGTAGTTCGAATCTTGCACACGTAAAGGTACAATATTTTTGAAACATGCAGCACAAGAAATCGTACTTTGGGTTCACAGGCCGAAGTAATTGATATCCCATCAAATTACTGTGGCTCCCAAAGGAACACACTCTTTGGAAAAAGGTACATCAAACCATATATGCTAAAAGTGAATCATCAAAATGTAACCGAGCGCTAATTAATCGTGTCATTTTTTATAAACTACAACTTATACTGTATATAATCATTACTTAATCAGTTCATTCAAAATACTATACTAATTTTTGATAGTCAAAAGCTCCTCGGAGTTCCTTAATTACGCGTAGAAAAGACACGTACCCCTATTAATGTATCATGTGAACAGCGAGTTATGCATGATCGTCACTTCAACGCATACAGTATATCGACATGTGTATTTTGAAATTATTATGGCAATTTGTAATTTAAAAATTTTGAACAATCCATTCTCCGACACCTATCGGTCGACTTAAAAAAAAACCGTTTATTTCACAGTTAAAAAATCTTTACATGCAATAGTTATTTATATATTTCATTAAACTTGTTGGGTTTATTAAGTCATTTAGGAATTATCCAAATAGAAAAAAAACAAATCCATTTTAAAAATAAATAAAAGATCTTTTACTTTACAATCAGTTCCATAATAGAATGAAGGACTAGAATAATCTTCTGCATAGTGGACAACTAGTCGAATTCGAACTTCGGAACCACTGAGAGTAAAAATTGAAGTTAAAATGGTGAGAATAAATAATAATATTAATAGTAATAATAATAATAATTACCTTATAGAGGCATGACGCATGGAATCGGTTTTTACAGGTGTTGCAATGCTTAGAAGGCAGAGAACGATCATCGAGACTGACAACTGAATAACAGATTGTGCAATCCTCAACCCCCTGGAAACGGAGCTTGATATTATTCTTGAATAAATTTAGTGCCATATCCAGATTACCATTCTGAAAAAGGATGAACCATGAACAAACACCTTGGTAAATTCATTATCAGGAATTAGATTTGCTTGTGGATACGCTCATAGATACCTGCGAATTGACCACTGTTTGCACGGGTAGTTTGGCCCACTTGAGATCCGTAACATTAGTGGTGCCCATTCTTTCGAGAGTTCCAAATTCGGCTTGACAGAGTGGGAAATTATTCGGCATACGAACACTGATTTCCATCACATATTCGTCAACATTATATGAGGCGATTACCTCATTGGAGCTACGAGCAACTCTGATTGTGAACTTTTCATCTTCCAGTTGAGATTTGACGTTTTCGCTTTGAAGCATGTCAAGCTGCTGCTGAATTATCACGGGACTGAAATATTTCTCTGTGTAACTGTAAACAGATTAAGGAGTGTAAATCATCAAATGAATTACGTTAATCAGACATTTAAGGCATAGTTGTTACCTGTCAACACTAATGCTTAGCTGACGTTTTTTGCACTCAGAACACCATGACCTAAAGTTTAGTCATTACTCAGTAACGGGTCAACAACAAAAAAAAAAAGATTACTACGAGAACAAATTTACCCACCTCACTAAAGAAGGAACATTTCCTAATGCTTTGTAATATAAATGCGCGCAGAGTAAAGGAAAACCTATCTCAAAGCTCAGGAAAATCTCGAAACCTTATTAAAAAAGAGTTTATACGGGGAAACAACAATTCAGATTACAAATCCTTTCTTCAACAGAAGTTTAGTCCCTCAGAAACTTAAAGGGTTATACCTTCAACGTAAAATTCTCGTACATCCCACTTGGATAGATCGTATACATCCGATGATCCAAGTCCCAATGTTTCAAATATATGATCAAATAATTTGTATGTTACATTTAGTTCTTTGAGATGGGATATAAATTGTGATTTAAACTTGTAGGTCTAAAAAAAGTAAGGATTGATATTTATTATTGAGAACAAGATTCGACATCAAATGGTCATATGGTCGAGAATTAAATCATACCGTATTCTCAAAATGATCAAATATAAGCATCCATGAAAGCAAGTAACCAAATGTCTTATGAATCGCCTAACATGCATGTAGCAAAAAAAAAGTTCATAAATTATGATGTATTCGTTCTACATTGAAAATACCATATGCTTACAGGCCTACTGGGGTTAGCAAGGTGCACATCATCTAAATAATCGCTATTATTCGCTTCAGTTATCAGAGACTGCAATCCACTATCCAGATGTACTATCGATTCATCTATATCGAATAATCTGGTTGGTAAAGTTGATATGCAAATTTTTGAACGAAAATCAAACATAAATTTATTTTCTTACCTGGTGTTTCTGAAAGCTCTAACTCTTCAGAAAGTCTCAGTGCTTTTTCTCTAACCAAAACACGTAAAAGTTTGTAGACACTTTTTTGCATCCCTTCGTGTGTGACTAACAACAAGGAGTAAAGCTAATAAGAAAATTATTCGAGAAAGATCAGAACATTGTATTTCATCTTCAAATAATAACACAAGTGTAGAAATAGATAACAACCTCATCCTTTCTGTTGATCAAAAAGACTTTCGGCAAATTTTGACAAGCATACGATAAAATGTCCAAATATTTGCTGTATTGTTCAGACAAAACCTCTTTCTGAGAAGCTGCAAAATAAAAGTACGATTTTTTAAAAAATTTTGTCGCATGAGGAAGAAGACAGACACTAGTAATATTACTTTGTTCGTGAAAGAGTAAAAGAGACAAAAGCTCGTAAAGTTGAGGTTTATAAGTCGAAAATTTAGTTATCAGATCATCGCCTTCAACAGTATCGTCCTTAATTAAAGTTGTAAATTCTAAGATGTAAGAGAATATGAATGAAAAGACATCAAATTCACAGATAATTATAATAATAAGGATACGTCATAAGCACTAGCATTATTTACGGAAGAGGAATCTAAATCGATGATACGAGAGAAGAGATTCACAGCTTCATAACGAATCTCCAAATGGACGTTCACCTGAAAGAACGGTCAAACACAATGAATAAATATTGAATCGTACAAAAATGATTGATCAAACGAATAATTATATGAAAGTAGTTAAATCATTCAAGATCGACACACACCTTTAACCAATCTTGAACAAGTTCAAAAATAAAATTCCAATGCTTCCCATTCTGCTCTTGTACGGAAATCATTGAGAAATTTAGAAGCCTAGCGACGACAAGCTGAATGTGAACAAATTCAGGAGCCGACCATGTTGAGGCCTCAACAGTTTCGCGCCAACTTTGTATACATTCAATTAACTTGAGACTTCGACTTGGTAACAAAAAGAATTCATTTCCCTCTGAGGTCGTAGTGCTTAATAGACAAAGACATTCCCAAGCTGTAAATTTCGTATAATCTATTTTTTTTAAATAAATGAATAAATAAATAAATATAATCAACTCAAAAAAAAAGAATCTTACCATTATTATCTACCAAAGATTTTATGTCAAATATTTCTTTTGTATCCATTTTGCAAAGGTTATCGATCAAATTATTTTGAAAATTCTTAAACTTTACTGAAGTATCAAGGAACTTTCTTATCGACAGGACGAATGCCATCCTTGTGGCCAAATTAAAGGACAATTCGGGTTTGACAATATCTAGAAGCTCTTCGGCTTCATTTTGAGTGATGTTTGCAGATGAAAATGCTTCTGAACACAAAACATGTAGAACTCTAGACCAATATAATGAATAGCTATTCTGCGACCTCTTTACCGCATCCTTGATCAATATCGAAACATTATCTGCTTGAACATTAATTGAATTCGTTGCGGTAGTCAACATATTGATTATTGACTTAACACCAGAAAATCCATGTCGCATACTACAATCCATATACTGCTTTATTGTCACGTGAATCTCCTCCAGGAATGCCTTGAATCCTTGGTGATCGCTATCTTCAGCATGAATAGTATCCCAAAGGCAATGGCTACTGTTGCGCGATCGATAGTTATCAGTACATAATACATGAATTAATATTAACTCCGATAGGATCCAATGACAGTCAGGATGCTCTTTTTCCCTCTCTAAAGCATTATCCAAAAAGTTCCCAGAGTTGATAAAAAAAAATGTTGAAATTCCAAATTTATTAATAAGTTCTAGGATGAAAAGGCCAAGACGCATGTAAACGCTAAGGCCGTAAATGTCGTAAACAACCGTCGGAGATATGATGTGATCAATTTGTTTCTTATTCTCAGCAATAAATGGCAGTATTACTGGATCAAGAATACTGAGAGACGAATCTGCGGGTAAAGACAAGAAAGGTTCGCTGATTTCGCGCCAGCTTTCTTCATCGAAAAGAAATGTTGAAATTAATTTACGCGTTTTCACGATATCGTGCTCATAAAATTTTGAGCTTAATTTTGTGACGCGTAACGCAAAGTCTGTAGGACTAAAAAGACAATAAAATTAAATCTTTGACATCCTGAATATCGGATAAAAAGATTCGGTTTTTCATACCTTGCGGAATAATGGATATTCAGAAGTGCAATCTTGATTTGTTGTATCATGCTGTCAATAACTGCTTCTCTTCGAGAATGTGAACCACAAGCGTTGGAAATTTGTTCCCAGCATTCCTGGGCAGACTCCTGAACATTTTTTATAATATCATCATCCGGGTTCTCATGGGGCTTCACAAATGTCAGTTCGAACAATTTTCCGATTACAGGAAACATCTCGGATTCCAAGAAGAACTTTGCGAATATATCATCTTTGAATAATCTCAAATATATGCGTAACGCCGACAACACAGTGCCTTTTGATATGTTAGAATTTCCTCCAATATAATATTCATGTACACATTCAGAAATAATTTTTGATAAAAGATCAAGGATTTGACTCTTGATTTGAGATGTCAACACCGAAGCTAAAATAAGAAAAGTAGTATTCACGTTCAAAAAAAACTATTATACAAGGAATCAACCAAATAAAGCAATAATAATTCTATCGAAATAACAAACCTTTTGATGAGAGAGATCGTTCCAAGAGATTCTCAATCTTGGGCACAATTCCGGGTTCAATGTTTAAGTACAACAATTGGTTTGTCAAAGAAACCAGAAATTCATTTAGTTTGTCATCATTGAGTAAACATGTAATGGTATCGTTGGAAACCTAGAGTAAATCCATTTTCTCAAGCATCAGTCAAATAGTCCCAATACTTAAACTAATTAAGGTAAAACTTACTTTGTTAATTAAAATAGACATAACATCAATTTTAGATTCTAAAACCTCAATTCCAATAACAGCCTGCACAAGACCACTCCAAATTTGCAGCCCTTCGGGCGATTCTTGAATATATGATAAATATAATGAAAACAAGTCAAATATATGATCCAAGCATGTTGCAGAAGTGGTCCGGACTACATCAAAAAGTTTGGTGCTAATAAAGTTCTTAAGTGCCTATTGATTTTCATGGTTAGTTAGATGGTGAAGAAAAGATATGTAACAAAAAACTCAGAATTTTGGTATAATACCATGTTAGTATTCGCGTTCACCAAGACTATATGCGAAAAATCCCTGGCTAAATTTGAAAGTAATAAAAATAATCCCGCAGAGTAACCTTTTGATCCAAATGCAATAAAGGGTTTAGTATAATTTAAAAATTTAAATGACATAAATAGACGACACGTACCACTGACTTTCTCACATTCGGAAAGGGTAATGCAGAACACATCTTCAACGAATGAAGTAATCTGAAAGATCATGGCGATTAGAGAACATGTAGCCAAGTTAAAGCAACCATTATTCTTTATCAAAATACATACAAAATCAGTCACATTATCGCTGTTATCATTCGTAGCTGAAGGGATTGAAACCAATAAATCGGATAATCTTTGGCAAACTTCTTTAAAATCACTCTCCAATTTCGAATCAATATTTTTTATCGTATTGATGCATAATTCCCTTATTTTTTTGATAAAGTTATTCAACACGTCTTCATATTTTGTTCACAGAAAAGTTTTCCAAATAAGATCACATATCATGGTATGTATAAACTTCATAAAAATCACTATAATCCTAACCAGTTTCTTGAAATCCCGTGATTAACCGAGAAATGTGACGCGCTAAAATAGAGCACATCTTTTCGGCTTTGATTTTTGTTTCAGACTATATCATTAACAAATTAATAATTAAGATATGAATATATTTTATACCTAAAAGACTAATAAAATAAAAAAATAAATAAAAATATTACCTTAGATTCAAAATACATTTCGATTAATTCATAAAACTTATTTTCAAGTAGATAAACTTGTTTCTGTTTTTCTCCAGATTTTCTAATGATCGAGTTTCAAATAAAAGGTGTAATCAACCATTTCGGAAAGAAGGAAACGCGCACCCAATATTCCACAATGGTTCCGAACCTCACCCTAATTTGAAAATCCAATACACCAGACACTCACTGTAAGCTTGCAAAAACGCATCAGAATTTGCTCGGTCAACTAAAGGATTTGATAGACCTTTCCAAAAATTCAAAAAAAATTCTTCATGGAATTTTGGATTGGAATCAATCATCTAATAGACGTAATGCATTCAATAGGAAATATATTATCAAATGAAGCATCTTTAGATGAATTAGAGTTTTCACAACAGGTCGCACGAATAAATGTGTGCCCCTTTGGTTTCTAGTCCGCCTAAATGAGCTTACCTCCTGAGGCAATTGACTAATTAAAGGCAAGATACACGGATAAGAAATAAAGCCTGTTCCATGGCAAGCTGATCGAAGAAAATTATAAAGTTTCGGAAGCATCGGCTTCTTTCTACTGGCTATTAACCATGATTGAGGAAAGGCTTTGTTTTTCAAAAGCAGAATTATTGAGTTTCTTGCAATGTAGAAAGAAATAAAATTCGTATAAAAAGCAAAGATAAAAAATGCGAACTTACTTTTCGTGAAAACTATCAACGAATCCCATAACTCGGAATATACAGATGCATCTTTGTCGTTCAATACCGACATCAAATATGTTGTACTTAGAATATCCAAGCGATCTTGAGCCATTTCTTTTGTTGATATAAGAGATCGATAAGTCACATGTTTTTTACAGATATTAAAGTTTTTATTAAGATTCTCTAATTCGTACTTGGCCATCTAGTTACCAAAACCTTTATTATATTGTAACAAGATTTACGGATAATCGAATTTTCATTGGTCAAATTTCCCCAAAATCTCGTATTATCAAAGAGATCATTGTACTGTTGGGTGGATTTCGACAAGGTATCTTCGCTTAGCTGGTCTAAATTGCCATTAACGCTTTTGTTAAATACAAGTTTTCAAAGTGAGGGATAAATTCATTGAATTACCAATCAAATGTGCAAGAGCAAAATATGAACTAGCAACGACTCTAGCATATTTAGAATCCATGTCTTCCTTTGAAGTGAACCTAGGATCACCTTTTCAAAAAGAGATCAAATTAACTCACGAGAAATTTCTTATATTAGTGGAAGTAATTTTTGTATTTAAAAACATTATAAACGCACTCAGAGTCTCAGGCACTTTGTTAATTATAATTTCGTGTATAGTCGATAATATTTCTGTTTGTGCAAACACCAAGACTTCTGTACGTTTTCCGGGTGGAAAAGCAGTCTACTTCAAAATAGACAAATTTTTCATTTGTTAACCAAATCACGAATAACAGTTATAATATAAACAAAAAAAAATCGAGAAAAAACCTGAAATGATTCATTAGCTATTCGGGCAACGTCTTTGCTTTGATCAAACAAAGATATAATCCAAATACTGATAATTTCTTTGAGATGAGGTGCAATGCGCTTCTTAATTTTCGATACGATAAGCAGGTGACAATTAAATGTAGTAAAACGTATTCGCCGATCCACATCAATTGCAAGTTTAACGAAAAATTTGGCCTAAAAAAAGAATGGAATCAATATATTATTACATAATTTTTATGAAAAGTGAATAATTACTCACCCAAGCGCTCATTATATTAGACAATTCATCGTTTTCTTCTTTGATTTTCAAATACGCTTCGAGCTCCTCTAAAGCTTTCAATTTTGTAGTAGGATCGCGCTTTGATAACTTTTTTAAAATAAGCACCAATTCTGGATTCAAATTCGATCCACTTATATTATCTGCAATTGAATTGGTCGAGGAAGAACTTAAAGCCGCAAATGGTGTTTCACCCAATAATTGAGCAAATCCTCCCAATCCTCCAGTTGAAACTTGGGTCCTGCTTACTGCCATTATTTCCGCAGCTCGACTAGAGACAGGAATGCACATAATTAATAAAGGGATACATAACGAACAATTTTATTTTAATACAAACCTACTACTGGCAGGTTGAACATTTCCCTTGGTGCGAGGTTTATTCCGTGTTTTTCCCATTTTTTTTTGTCAGAACTCTTTAAACGTGAAAATCGTAATGAGATGTCTTCAGAAAAGAGGAAAGCGACGATTTACTTATATACCAGTAAGTCTAAACATTTCACATGACAGCTACCTAAAATAGGATCGCTAATAGAATAATACAGTAAATTTATATAAATTTATATAAAATTGATTTTTAAATATAACAAAAAAAGAATACTACTTTATATTTATTTGTAATATAATCTTAAAATATTACTTATTAAGTTTATATTTAAAGTTTACAAATTGATCAAAAAAATAAATTAAAAATTTTTTATTTTATTATTAATTTAAATTTTCAATTAATAATTATTTTTGAAGATAATAAAATAATAAATATATTTTTTTATTTTTATTTTTAAACAATATATATACAATATAATTTTAAGTACAATTATATTATTTATTTATTTTTTGAGAATAATTATTTTTATATATAATATATATAACTTGATAAAAATATTTTTTTTGATTTTTTTATTTGAAAATAATTTATTCAATAATAATAATTTATATATTATATACAATGTATTACAAAAGTCTTTGGATTAATATTTTTTAATATAACTTAATAAATAATTATTTAATTGATATAAAACTTTAAATATAAATTTTTTTAAAAAAAAAAACAAGTTAAAAAATTTTGATCAAGTTTATATATAAAAATTTATATATAAAATTATGGATAGAAATTATATTTTTATTAAAAATTTTTTTAAAAAATTAAAAAATATTTTATAATATATTGATATTTATTTAATTAATTTTTCTATAATTTTAATATACATTTTTATTTTTAATATTTAATTATAGTTAATTATTTAAAAAATCTAGTAAAAATTTTTTAACTTAATTTTTTTAAAAAAAAAAATTATTATTATTTTTTTCTTTTTTTTCCTTCAATCAGGTTGGTGTTGTTTATTTATTAAATCAAAATGAACCATTACAAATATAAATTGTATGTA
>CAJVPV010002933.1:0-12091 GCA_910591835.1 Acaulospora morrowiae | reverse complement strand
AATTATGTAACAAGTTAAACTTTTGCTTTATTAATAAAAATCATAAGTAATACCTCACTTTAACATTAAAAAAAAAATTATATTATATATTTCATCATATAAATTTTTTATTTTGTTTATATGATCTTATTATGATTAACTTTTAAAATTTGATCTCTTTCATTCAAAAAGCAATTTTCTTTTATTCTTTATATTTAAAAAAAAAAACTAGAGGTCTCAATTAATTAAATAAAAAAATATTTATTTGATTTAGATAAATATTGATTGAATTGGACTTCTTGCTTGTAAGATAATTACTTTTAAGACTCAAGAATAAAATCACAAATTATAAAATATCTCAACAGATATCAATTTTTGCTCTAAGATTTATATTGAGAAAAAAATTCTTGAAGTCTAAAGCTCTTTAATGGTGGTTTTGTGCAAATGATTGGATTTGAATTCATCGAGATCATATAGATCATCCAAATTTGATCATATCGAAAATATAATTTTTTCTATTTTTATTTTTACTTTTTTTATTAATTCCAGTTAAAGAAAGTTTTTTTTCATTATAATAAATTATATATTTTTTGAAAGCTAGAATTTTTTTTAATTTAAAAATAATAATTTTGTAAATTTTGAATAGTTTGTTATAAAAATATTGATTTTTAAAAATTTATATATAATTTTTGATTTTTTTTTTTTCTGGTAGGTAAACATCATTTCTTTATTTATTTGTATATTAATAGATATACATAGTGAAAGAAACAATATCTCATGGATACAAAAAGCATACAACAAGTTAAATGCTAGCCTGCCTACATATAAATACCTAGCTAATATTGAAAAGAAATTTTAAAACAATATTATATATACTAAAAATAACTGAGTAATAGCTATACTTACTTACTCAGAATTTTTTGTTGGACGTAAATAAAATGGAAAGTAAAAGAAAATTGAAAGAAAAAGAAAAAAAAGTTATATGTTTGATACTATACAAGTGAGAAATATAATAAAACTAGTTATATAACTAAGGATGTCTATTCGGCGCACCACTCTGGTAGTTCTATTCTGTTTGAGTATACTGAAGAATATACTGTATTGATTGGCCAGGCTACTGTCCATAGTATATAGTAATGATGATGTTATATCTTCTTAATAGTTGCTGGTACATGGTGATGGTGATTGATTGGTTGGATAGTTATTTGAATATATGGTAGTAACATTAATTATATAATTAAGAATACTTATTTGGCGCACCACTTTGGTAGTTCCAATCTGTTTAAGTATACTGAAGAATATACTGTATTGATTGGCCAGGTTACTGTTCAAAATATATAATTGTGATAATAACATATATTCTTAATAGTTGATAGTGTATGGTAGTAGTGATTGATTGATTTAATAATTGGTTGGATATGATAGGTTTAAATGTAGTAATTGTTGATTTGCAGAATTAGAGCTGTGTTGTTGTTTTTTGATTGATGATTGATAAGATGTGTTTGTTGTTTTGGTGTTTATTAATAGAATAAGATTATGTGGTTGAATGGATTTCCATTTTTAATGTTGTTTACGTTAATCTTTGGCAGGTATGATGGATGTGTTTGAATATTTGTTAATGTGTGATTGGTTGAAAATAGGATATTGATCAGTTGCCAACAGCAAACTGATTGCGGTTTTTTGGAAAAAAAGTTTTTGAGCAAGAATTTTTGATTTTTTGTGGCGCAGTAGGATGTATTGAGTGATGGTAGAAGTTGTTTTTTATATATACCAATGGTTTTCTAAGCCAGTGATATAAACAAAGTTGATATAAAAGTTTGTATTTTGGAATAAAATAAAGTTTCCCAAGTCAAGAACATGAATATTTAAAAGTATTTGTATATTAATAAAAGGTGTTTTAATAAGAAATATAAATAGGAAAAATCCTAAGGAAAACTTGTAAAGAAGCAACTGTCATGAGTTTTTCCTCATGCAATTTAAGAGAGAAGCAAATTCCCCAAGTTTGCTTGCTCCTAACCAGAGGTCCCATTTCGATACACCAGTATGCTTCTTTAGTTTCTTGAGGTTTTTGGTATTGAAAGTTAAAGAGGTGTAGAGGACTTGTGAATATTAAAAAGCAAAAGAAATATTTTTCTTTAATTTTGAAAATTACTATAAAAGGAAATTTTTAAGAAAATGTTGTGTATGGGAAAGAATTTTTTTATAATTTTTGATTTTTTTTAATTAATTAATTATTTTATTTAAAAAATCATTTAATATAAAATAAAATTTAATTTTTAAAAGTATTTTTATAAGAAAAAAAAATCATAAAAAAATGAACTCCTTAAGCAAGTGAATTACTGTGAATTAACAAATTAAATCTAAGCATTACTACCTGTCCTTTAACTAATTTTAATCTAAGACCTAAATATGAAAAAATTAAATAACTATCTTTCCATTCTCTTGTAAAAACAACTGTACACAAACTATCATCATTTAAATCAATATGAAATTCTGTTGTACAATTATAATTAATTGTCAATATTGCAAAAACTTGAAAAAGTTTTTTAACCTTTAAAAAAATATAATAATTAAAATTAAAATATAATAATAATAAATATAATAATAATAAACACAATATATCTTTTTGGGATATTGAACAGATATATATTTTTTATTTATTTATTTATTTTATTTTATTTTTTAAACACTAGCTGGGTCTTGCCCAGTATACTTTATTAGTTTGTAACATTTATATTAATTATTTACAGATTTGTATACATTAATGTTATAACTTTACTTCTATTTATATATCGGACTATCTCAGGAATACTAAATATTGGCTTTGAGCTATTTGATTTATTCTCACTGCAGTGCAATGAGAAAAGTGATCAAAAACTAATGTGTCAAGGCTCCATTAGTGTTAGTAAATAATATGTATGAATAATTGTTTTGTTCTATATTCCATTTGTATTTTATATACCATCTTGTCATCTTTTCCACCCATCTTGCAGCTACCATTTCTTTTTCTTTTGGATTTTGTATGCCAGTCTTTTTTTCCTTTACTAGGTTTTCTTTTTTTCTCATTTTCTTTCCCCTCTTCTTCCCATTTTGCTATTTTTTTACATCTGTTTTTTCACTATTTCCTTAGTTTTTTGTCCATTTGGTTCATAATGGCTCTGCATGTTTCTGTAACTTTTTGTTCTACCCTGTTTCTGATATACTTGATGGTTTCTTTTGTGAAAACTGCTTTTGTGATTAATGTTCTTGTATGTTCTAAGTCTATAATTTTGTTGTACTGATAGTGTTTCTTTTTGTGTTTCTCTTTGGTGATCCTGACTATACATGTTGCTGAAATTTGTAGATCCTTGACGCAATTGATGCAATTATTTGACGCAATTAATTGAGTCACTATTAAAACATATAAATAATTGAGTCATGACGCAATTATTTTTGAGGATTTTGGGAATTAAGTCAACAGCAAAATAATTTACGCCACATGTATAATCCTGACACTGGTCCACATCTTTTATTGAAATATATGCTTTTGATATATAAAGATATATAGTACTGTTATGGTGAAATACAGCAAATCTGTCGCTTCTGTTCTGTTTATGCCGTACTATGTTGGAGAATGGTTTCTCTTCAAAAGAGACATGTATATTTGGCTCAAGTTTAACAATAACCGTCGATCATGCGTCGTAACTGCCAACCTCCTGCATGGTCACTCCTTTGTTTAGTGACACTTTCAAGATAGATAGCCTTTTTAGTGCGCAGTACCTATCCTCCTTGATTACCATATTTTTATATCGTCATCTTATTTTTATACTTTTTATGCCTAATATAATTTAGCCAGCTTTGGACTTATTATCCAACTTTATACTTGTTGTCTATATTGTACTTGATAATTACTTGTTATACCTACTAGATATTTAAAGATACTAGTGTTGATGTTTCTCTCGGCGAGTCTATTGCTTCTCCTAAGCACTTCTCGCGTAACGTCTGGTAAGTGTTTGACTTTTCAACTTGAGGCATATAAGTTGTTTAGCCGAGTTCTACTAATGCTTTTCTTATCTTTCCGTTGTTCACTTCTTTTGATGAATCTTTATCACTTTTCCCTTTGTGGTCTTAGCCGTCTTATCTTGCGATAAGTATTGGATTAGATAAGTTAATTAGTTTTTACTTGGTTTGGCAACGATAAACACACGTCCTGATTAAAAAGGTTTTAATTTAGGGAACAATTTTTCTTATTATGCATACTGCATGCTACGTGACTCTCCTACTTTTATAATTTTTGGTTCCTCCTTTTTATCTTATTTTGTGTACCCTTGCTAAGCTACAATTATGCCATGCGATCCTCCTTAAGCTCCGATAGACTATTTGTAATCAATAAGCTTTTTTTAAGATTATGGCTAATTTAAGCTTTCTAAAATTACATCATTACTTTTATATGTTGCTATAGACTATAGGTCCCAGATTATTGCAAATCAGGGTACGTGATATGCCAGAATGTATTTGTGCGGTCACACCCCACATCAGTTCCCCACCAATACTGTATATCTTAAATAAAAGTAATCCAAGTACTACTTTGAATAGAATTGATTGACAATAGCTTGTATTGAAAATATTCTTGAGAGAAGTTTAATTCTAAAAGATATTAAATTACTATAAGAGTTATTTTTAGATTTCTGATTTGTTTAATTGATATGATAAGGATTTCCAAATCATATAAATTTAGGTTTTCTTGAAAAGTTTTTATTATAGATAAGATTTTACAGATTATATAGATCTTAATTATTTTTAAGATATTCTTAAATTATATAGCACTGCTATCCAAATTAATATTGTTTATCTTAGAATTTTCAATTAAATAAAATAGAAAAGTATTCAATATATAATTTGCTTATTATTAGTCTGAATCTAGATCTGACTAATTAGAAATAAATTGATTTGTGAATAATTATACTAATAATATTTAAATTATGAATGAATAATTAGTTTTGACTATTTTTTTTAAACTGTTAGTAATTTGCTAAAAGATATCTTAATTGTTTTTGATTTTTGTTAATAAGATTGGATATTATTAAATACTATTATAAATTATCAAAAGAATATTAGCTATGAATATATTTGATATAAATAGAATAACTTTGGTTTTATTGATAATATTATTATCTTCGAGAACTTGAATAAAAAATAGTACAAGTAATTAATATTAAAAAGTTAGCTTTTTTCTGGAATTGAAAAATATGAGAGCTTCTCCAATCAAATTATTACAATTAAATTTTGATTAAAAAGATTTTTGAATAAATATCTATAAGAATAAAATAAATATGATTATTAAAACAATAAAACAGAAATCATTATAGTTTGTGTCCAAAGAACAACCTTTATATTTGATAAAGTTGTTGAATTAATTTATTAGATAATACTTTCCTTTTAGAAAATCATTTTCTTTAAATTTTGTATTTCTTTTATAGGTTTTAAAAATAACACAACTTGAGTTAATAAGCCAAAATATAGACTTTGTATTGAAAATAGATTTATGTATACTTTTCAGAAAGTATATATTAATAAAATTTTTAAATTAAAATAGGTCTGAACCACATTTTGTAATTCTTATATCTGGAATTATATAAGTTTAATAGTACTGTTAAACTTGAGTGATTTGTTGATAAACTTAATACTTACTATAGTACATTTTCTATATAAATTGCTATACTTTTGTAATTGTTCTTGAGAAATTTGAATAGTAAATTATAAAATTTAAGGATTGTTATTGTAGAAGATATATGTTAAAAAACATTGACATTTTGATAAAAATATTTTTTAATTGATAAGGTGACAAGTTTTAATATTAGGTTAGTTATAAAAGATTATCTTTATCTTTTTTTAAACAAAAATATTTTTAGGCTTCCCTTGCTAGCTAAAATTAAATTGAAATATTTTAAGATCTTGTATAAAAATTTAATAATCTTAATAATTTTTTTTTTATAGATTGTTGAAAAAAATATATGTAAAGATATAAGATAAGCAAAAAATATTCAAACTTTTCAAGTACAATATATTTAATGATTTTTTGTTTAATTCTTCTTTTTAGTTCTAATTTATAAGTTTTTTCAAAATTTGTTAGTTGTTTTTTTGAAGATTTTTATATTGAATTTTAATATGGAACAAGAAAATATCTAAATACCAAGTATTTTATACTTTCAAAAGGTTTTAAAACTTGAATAGAGTAATTGTCAAAGTAAATTTATAAAATAAGTTGGTTTTAATTAATATATTATTAGTTATTTTTGTTTTGTTTTAGCTATATATTAATTTATTAATTTAAAAAATGTAGTTTATTATTTTCAAGAGACTTTTCATCTTATCTTTAATATCTATAATTAATATTAACTCAATCATATATGCTAAGGTATTAGAAGTTATATATTTAATTATTTTGAAATATCTGGAAAATTTGATATTAAATAAATCATAAAAAATAATTCAAGTAATTATAAATAAAAATTTGTATCACTCTATTTCATTGTGGATCAAAAAAGGCTCTATTAGTTCTGATAGAGTGTTGATTGATATTTTTTTATTGAAAAATAAATTGATAATAAGTTGTATTAATTTCTCTAGGAAGTTAATTCTTTGAAATAATTTTTGTATGGTCAGAATTGGAATAAAGTTGAAGGTTTTAGTGATATTCAAGAAGACAAATTAAAATTCTTTATTGTTAATGTTTACTGCTTGAATTGCTAAGTTGACAATAGTTAGGAGCTCCATGATGCTTTGGCCAGGAAGACCAGCAAAATGAAAATCAGATAATATTCAATTGTTTTTATAAGTTTTGATAAATTTTTTGTTAATTATACCAGTAAAGAGTTTTTTTGTAGATTTCATTAGAGATATAAATTTTGAATTGTTTAGATTATGACTCTATATTGTTTTCTTAGAAATTAGTAAAATAATGATTTGTTTTCAAAAATTAGAAATATATGTGAAGTCAATAATAAAGTTGAAAATATAACAGAATGATTTGTAAACACTTTAGTCCAGAAATTTAATAATTTTGTAACTGATTTTTGACTTTTCTAATGCTTTTTTTTTAATGTAATTTAATAATTGATTCAAAAATTGCTAAACTAATATTAAAAATACTTATTATATAGAAATTCGTCTATTGAAAGAGAATTGTATATTTCTTGCCAATTGAAAAATCTGTACAAATTGAATAGTTATTGACATAAGATGTTTTGAAAATAATGATTAATAATGCCTTTTATAATATTAAGATCATTTTTAATTTGATTTTATAATTATATATTTGTAAAAGATTGATTTTTGGATTTTATTTTGTCAAAAATCTTGGCAATATAGTTTTTTGGCTTGATATAAAAGTTTTCTACAATGTTTTCAAAATTTTAATAATAATTTTCTATAAGTTTATAGTGAATTTAAGCTAATTCTTTTTTTATTAATAATCTTTTAAGTATTTAAAGACCTTTTATTAATACATTTATGCAATAGTTTGCATTAATATATAAGTCTATTAGGTTGCTATCTAATGAAGTAGATGTTTTGTTTTTTTTATATAGATTATAGCATTGTTGTTTTTTCTGGTCTGGATTTTGAAGGTTTTTTTATTAAGATATACTGACTTTTTTTAACATTGTTTATTTTGATTTTCTTGATATATCTATTTATTAAATCTTTAATAATATCATTAAATACTTTTCAGAATATAGAGAAGAATATATTAAGTCAAAGTTTATATTCTTGATAAAGTTGATTATATTTTCTTTGTTTGTTTTATTAATATAGAACTTGTAGATTGTTTTGATTTTCTTGAATTTAAACTAATCAAATTTGATAGTAACTAACAATAGTTTGCTGGAATAGTGATACATTCACTAACTTGTATCAAATATTTTGAATGCTAGGTTTTTAAATGTTTAGACTTTATTGATATATAATATACTTATAAATATAAAGTGTATAAATACTCTTTTGTCAAATTGTTAATCAATATTGATATAGTTGTTAAGATAGTTGTAACAAATTATTTGTATAGAGAAGTTGCTACTCTAATTAATAGAGTTTTTTTAGAACAAGAGTTGAAATCTTTTAGAATAATATAATAATATTTAATATAAAAGAAGTTCTAATGAATTGTTATAAAAGACTAATGGTTAATATTCTTTCTTCAATATTATATAAAAAGTAAATAGTAGTAAGAATTATAACAATCTTGCCTTTGAATTACAAAATACTGTAATTGAGAGGTAAAATTCTATAGTAGATATAATTTTGAATATATGAAAAAAAAGATCATTTACTATAATAAAAACCATTCTATTTTTAAATGAATCTGAAAGCTATATATAATAAATCCATTATAAATAGTTTTTAGATGAAAGTCTCTTTTTTTAATTTTGTTTTTATATACAGTAAAATAAAATTGATTAGTTATTGATAAAGTTGGACAGAACTTATAATTTTGTAATTTTATTAAGTTCTCTTGTATTAAGTATAATAAAGATTTAATTTTATTAATTGTACAAAGCAAATATATTATTATTATTATAAATGAATAAATAATTTTGATGATAATTTAAGTAATATAAAGATAAAGATAATTTATTATAATTAGTAATAGGATTTATTAGAAGTAGATAATTAGTAGAAAGAGATTTAAAAATATATTTGTAATATAATTATTGATTTTTGTATATTGTAAAAGGGACCGAAAAATTATATAGATTCAACATATGTCATTCTCACCCAATTGGGGTTTAATTGGGGCTTGAGGGATTTTTGGGATTTTTGAGATTTCTTAACATGTATATAAAGAGAGGAATGTACTAGAGAAAAAGCAACAATAAAATACTGTTCTTTTACTATAAAACTCAGACTATTATCTAATACTTTAACTTACCTCGTGCCACATCTCCATGCCTCTTTCGACGTTACACAATCAGCAATCGCGACGTAGCAACAGACTCGCCGTTATAACCCTCAACAATATATAATAAAGAATATGATTAAGATAGAAGCAAGATCAAACTCTGATTTAGAAAGGAATTCTAAGATAATAAAGTGCTTAGAAGATCTATTAAATTTGAATATTTTGTGAAAGTTATTAATATTTGTTGAAAGAAAATTGTTGTTTAATAATTAAATATAATGCATGATATTCTATTCTCTTATAAAATTTGATTAATTTTATTTAAATTTTTTAATAATAGAATAAGAGATATGTTGAACTATAATTTGATATTTATTTGAAATTTATATTTATTATAAAGAAATTTAATTATCTTAAATTTTTATCTTTTAAAAAAAATTTGTCAATGTTCAAAAAAGAATCAAGATTTGATATTTTTTTTAATAATCAATATTTGTTAGTTTGGAAAATATTTGGAAAGATTCATTATATTTCTAATAAAAATTGAAAGAAGAAATCTTTTTTAAAAACATAATAAGTATTTAAGCATCTTCTTAGTATGTGATAGAAATTTGAAATGTTACAGTTACCAGGTTTTCAGAAATTTTTAAGGGACTATAAAAAAATACTTTTTAAATACAATAAAGTATAGAAAAGTCTTTTAAAGAAGTATTTGATTTTAAAATCTTAAATTATTATACTTACAGTATATCTTAAATAAATAGATCTATTGAAAAGTAGACTGTCAAATCTACAAGAAAATCTGGAAGTAGAATTTTTGATGAAAAAAAATTCAAGTAGAATTTTAAAAGTTTTGGTGAAATAAAAAATTGCTTTTTGAGTTTTTTTATTAAACTGTCCAGATTTTTTAGTTTACTTCTTTTGATTATTAAGAATTGAAATTAAAAGTTGTTTGAAAGATTAAAAGGATATTTTGAAAGTTAAAATAAGATTTCAAAGTAGAAGTTTAAAAGAAGATTGAATTTGTAATAGAATTGCAATAATTTTGCAATGTCCCTTGTTATGTTTCTATTTAAAGTAAGAAATTTGTAGAGAATCCTTGCTTTAATTTTTGAAAGAATAGATTTTGAATTATATAAAAGTAAAAAAAAATTGGTTTGGAATATTTTCTTACAAAAATACAAGAGTTTAAAATAGGCAATATCTTCAATATTTTCTGGATAGTAAAAATAATTGCTTCTATAGTTTAGAATTTGTGTAAGTTGAAATAAATAAGATTCAAAAATATTAATATATTGCAAATATGTAACAAGAAAGTAGGCATTTAAAAGTTATCAAATTTTTTGTCTTGTTTTATAATTTGGATAAAAAATTTTATTTTTGGACTTATTGTTGTTTTAGAAATATTTTTTAACTTTTTATATTTCTTTTGATAATTTCTTTGAAAATTTTTAATCTTGGAGAAGAATTTGAAAAATTATTAATTTCTTGTTTCTAATTTTTATAAAAATAGCAAGGCAAGACTTTTGTCTAGTGCTTTCTTAAGGTGTTTTATAAATATCAAGAATAAAGTTAATGATTTCTTATAGTTTACTTCTTATTGAAAATAGTTTAAAGACTTACTAAACTATTTAATATTATTGCAGATGTTTTCTGATGATAAAAAGTCTTATAAATCTGTTTTAATATTGCTATTATTATTACAATCAAATGGTTATATTTTTTAATATTGATGACTTTAGTATCCAATTATTTTTATATTTGTTAAACCTGATATTAACTTGTTTTTCTTTAGTTTTGAATAAGATTCTTCTGTTAAAATCAGTGTATTGTTTGTTGGAGTTACAAATATCCAAAGAGTTAATAGAATTGTGAATATGAGAACTTTGTATAATGAAGATAAGAATTTAATAGAAATAAGAAAGAACTCATTTAGGTTTTGTAAATTAAGTATATTTGAAAAATTAATGGAAGTGAATAGAAGGTTGTTCTTTGTTTTTGAAAAAAGAAATGTGCTAAAAGAGGCTTTTATATCTATATTACTTAGAATAGAAAAATCTAAGTTAATTGATATGGATAAGTTGTTATTATTGATTAAGTTTAGATATGGTAAATTTTGATTGGAAAAATGTGAAACAATATTTAATTGAATATGATAATCTTTTTGTTTTATTATTTGTAATTAATTAGATAATAAAGAATTTAAAAATATGATAAGATTATTAAATAAAGAACTAAATAAAAATTATAAGTATTTTGTTAAGTGAAGTTAATACTTTGTACTTAAGAAGAACACTTTTTTTTGTTTATCTTTCTATAAATTTTGATTATATTTCAAGAAATATGCTTAAAATAGTTCTAGCTATTATCAATAATATAAATTAGTATTTTTTTGAAAGCTTTATTGTTTATAAAGATATTTTGAAAAAAGTTTTGATAATTTAAGAATTTGTTCAACTAATCATATAATTTATCTTTGAAAAGGAAGAATTAAATATGTAAATTGTATTAATTCTTGACTATAAATTTAACTTGTATAATAAAAAGATTTGATAAGCTTATATGGATAATATTCTAAGTAAAAATGAGCTATTTTGTAATATAATTAAATAGAAGAAAAGTGGTAGTAATAGTAAATAGTTTAATAATAATAATTTCTTTATTTTTGTTTATATAAATGTTTTTTTTTCAATAAGAATAATATCCAATAGAAAAGATTTGTATGTTTTATAGTGATGAGAAGGATAAGAAAAATATAAAACTTTGATAAGAATTTTTTGAATGTGATAAATATATATATTGAATAATAATTGGTATAAATGTATTAAGAGTAAAAACTGTACATATGATAAAATATTATTATATAATGTGTCTTGTTTATTATTAAAAATAAATGCTTGTTAATATGTAATGCTAATTGTTATATAGTATAATTGTTAATATATATTTTTTACTTATATTATAAAAAATATAGTTAAAGATATTTTTATTAACTTTATTAAATAAAAAATTAAAATTTTTAAAATAAATAACTTTAAACTTTGTATTTAAAATTTTAATATTAAAAATTATTTAAATTTCATATATATTGTTACGAGGAAACGATGATCGACAATATGGCTTAGAAATTGAGAATGACGATCGCGCATTATAGAGATTGCCAAAACGGGTAATCGACCCTCAACCTCGTTATTTCTTTTATTTTCGTTATTTCTTTTATTTTCTTTATTTCTT
>CAJVPV010002932.1:0-12092 GCA_910591835.1 Acaulospora morrowiae | reverse complement strand
ACAATTTATATTTGTAATGGTTCATTTTGATTTAATAAATAAACGACACCAACCTGATTGAGGGAAAAAAAAAAAATAAAAATAAAAAAATTATAAACTCAAGATATTTCAAATTTCAAATATTTTAAAAAAATATAATTTGAACTATTATATTTTTTGATATTGTATTTTTTATTAGCTTGTTTGTACTATTTGTATAATATACTTTATATTATTTATTTTACTATTGATATTACTATAACTAGTCAACAAGTTGTTTTTATAAATTTATTAAAAAATTTATTATTTAAAGTTTATTTTATTAATTTATTAAAAAGTTTAATGTTAAACTTATTTTTGAAATTTTTGATAACTGTTTTCAAAGTTTATTATTAAAAATTTTTTTTTAAATATTTAACAATAAATTAATTTAAACTTTTATTAATAAAAACTTACTGTTTAAAACTTTATTATATAAATATATAAAAAAGTTTTTTATTAATTTTTCTATTTAAAAAATTTAAAAAATATAAAAAAAATTTATTGTTATTTAAAATTTTAAATAAAATTTTATTATTTTTAAAAAATTAATTAATAAAATTTATTCTATAATAATATAAATAAAAAAGTAATTAAATAAACTTAATTAAAAATTATTACTATAATTTCAATTATTTATTAATAAAATTTTTATAAAATTCATTAATAAAATTTATTATTATATAAGAAATCAAATTTTACAAGTTTAAGTAAAATTTAATTAATCAAATTTTAATATAAAATAATATTGTTATATTTTTACAAGTTATAATAATATATTTAAAATCATATTATCACAGATCAAATACCTATCAATAATAATAATAGCAAAATTTTTAATTTTATAATACTTTGACAAGAATATCTAATATAACAAGAAAATATAAAAGCAGAAAAAGATATATATATTGTTGGGGGTTATAACGGTGAGTCTGTCGCTACGTCACGATCGCCGATCGTGTAACGTCGAAAAAGGCGTGGAGATGTGGCACGAGGTAAGTGAAAGTGTTAGATAATAGTCTGAGTTTTATAGTGAAAGGACGGTATTTTATTGTTGCTTTTTCTCTAGTACATTCCCCTCTTTATATACATGTTAAGAAATCCCAAAAATCCCTCAAGCCCCAATTAAACCCCAATTGGACAAGGATGACATATGTTGAATCTATCTAATTTTTCAGTCCCTCTTACAATATTAATAAGTTTATATAATTTGGAATGGGTTTTATTGATTATTATTATTAACTAATTTTTTATACTCTCTCTTTGTTATATTTTCTTATATTGTTTTTATATTTTTTTATAGCAAATAAAAATAAAAAAATAAAAATAAATAAAATAAATAACAAAATTAAAGAAATAACAAAATTAAGAGCAAGAATAAATCCTTAAATTATTTAATATATAAAATTTTATAGATCAATTATATTTTTTTTAAAAGGACATAATTAATTATTTTTTATTTTAATAAAAACATAATTCAAAAATTACTTGGATCAAGTAATAAAAATTGCTAAAAATTTTTATAAGTGATTTTTTTTTAATTTTATATTTTAAAAAAACTTTTTTAATAGTAAAGAACATTTAAATTATATCCTTACCTTTAATTTAGAAACACATTTTTAGTTAAGAATTTGTTATCTATTTTGATAATCTTTGTAATGCATAATTATTATTTTTCAATTTTTAAACCATATCATCAATTGCTATTTCCTTATATTACTAATAATATATAGTATATTGTTATCACTACCGGCGAGTCTGTCACTAACTTGGGGCTGAACCTCACCTTACGATAGGATAGACTTGTCAGGCCCTTGTTTGACTCTTGGATACTGCAGTCTTGTCTTATAGCATCCTTAATTATGTTTACCCTAACTTGATCCTAGGCCCTGTCGATCTACTATATGATCGATGATCTGCAGACAAGAAAGGTAAGTTTGTAATTAAACTTTGCGCGAATTTACAAGTTTAAGTATTTTAATTAAGCAGAGGACTTCTTTATTTAGCAATTATCAATTATTATATTTTGATTCTACTCAACAGCTATTTATATTGCTTGCGATGCATCCTCAAATCAATTGTCGTGTCCTACAAGTTTTACAACAAGCTTTAATATACTTTTAGCCCTCCACTGATGCATAATCTGATGTATCTGACCCTGCGCCGCGCCAGACCTGGTATCCAACCCCATACCCTTATCCCTTGTTCTGTTATGCCTCTTTCCCACCCATGTAATTATTATGCTAACAATATATATATTGTTACAGGGAAATGACAATCGACAATATGGCTTAGAAATTGAGAAAACAATGATTGCGCATTATAGAGGTTACCAAAACAGGTAATTGATCCTCAACCTTGTTATTTCTTTTATCTTATTTATTTCTTTTATTTCTATTATTTCTTTTATTTCTTTTATTTTCTTTTGCTGTAAGAAAAAGTATAAAAACAATATAAGGAAATGTAGAAAAAGAAAAGAGCAGAAAAATTAGTCAATAAAAGAGTATTAAAATCAATCTACTTATAATACTATTCTGACCAATAAAATTTTTCCAAATCACACAAACTCACAAAATCTGTCTCTTTCTACTTTTAAGCCCTTTCTATTGTAACAGATACCCTTGTCAAAGTGTCATGAAGTTTAGGATTTCGCCGTTACTGCTGACAGACTCCTGACCCATAACAATATATATTATTTTCAATTAGACTACAATTTATTATATTTATTAATTTTAAAATAAAATAAAACAATAATATTTTAAATCCTAAAGCTTTATACTAGAGTTAAATTATATAAATTACAAAACACTTATCAATAGTTATTTTTTAAATTTGTATATAATCTTTAAATTCTTAATATCAAGACCATTGTATTATTCATATGATTTAACTATTTATTAACTATTTCACTACAAATAGATTGATTTATTAAGCTATTATTGTATAATATTAATTATTTTAAACTTTTCAAATCTTAACTCTTTAAACATGATTATAGAAAATAATAAAGTTACTTCTTTTTTAAGATTTCTTATTGATCTTGAGAAAAATTATAGCCAGCCTATATTCAGATTAGTATTTCAATACAAACTTGTAGTTTTAATATAAAAAAATTTTTATTTTTTTAAAAAATAAAAAGATAAAAAAGATAAATAAAAAGTTCTTCTGATAAATAAAAACTTTCCAATTTCAATTTCAGTTCATCAAAATAAATTCTTTATTACTACTTGCAACTGGATAAACCATTTTATTTTCACTTTTCTATTGCTACTGTATTGTTATTATATTGCTACCATATTGTTACTAAATTATTTTTATATTTTAAATATAAATAGAAATTATATTATAACTGTTTTGCCACCATTCTAATAACTTTTATATGACCATTACATTACTATATTGCTATAGAATTATTACTGCAATTGCAACTGCTTTGTTTCTATATTGTTACTATTATATTACAATATAGTAACAGAATTATATTTAAATTGCTACTGCTACACTACTATTTTTTTAAAAAAACAATACCACTACTATATTGCTACTACATTGTTAAAAAATAATTACTTTCAGTAAAGTAGATAAGTTTTAGATAATTGTTACTGAGATATTCAAAGAGTTTTGAAGAAAGAAAAATAAACAAGTGAAAAAGACTTTTGTTTTCAGAAATATATGTTATTAAAGAAAGTATTTAGACTTTATTATTGAAAAATAAAATAAAAAATTTCAAGAATATTTGTTTTTGAATTGACAAAAAAATAAGTGAAAAGAAATTTTTCATAATAATATTATTATAAATTTTATTATTTCTATTATTGGTATAGCTATTTTTAAATTATTTTTTAATATAATATTATATACTTGATATCTATAACTAAAGTATTTAGATTATAATTGAAGATAAGTAAATGTAATATTAAGTTAAGTTTTATTAAAAAGGTTTTTATTGTTTGTTTTTCTTTGATATTGTTATAACTAAAAAGAAGGGTACAATAATACAATACATATTATATCACATAATTGATGTATTTATAAGAAAAACAGTGAAAAAGCAATGGTAGAAAAATTATAATAGAGTATTTTATATAATTATGTGATGTAAAGTGATTAGTATATAAATAAAATAACCTGTATAATATGATTACTAAATAAAAAGAAATAAAAACAATTAGTATTAAGGTAGCATTTATTCAAAAGTCACATTGAAATATCTAAACTTTTATCTATATTAATTATTTCTATTGTTATTTATATGTCCATAACTTGTTCACATGACTATATAAACCAGAGTTTGATTGAAAAGGTTGGAAAAATTTGAGTATAAAATAGAAAGTGTAAAGTTAGGAAATAAAATAAAGTTGATCAAATTGTAACATATCTTAAGAGTTTAAATTTAATATTATATGAAGTTTATCAATTATTAGTAACAAATTCGCTGGTTAACTTATAACAATGAATTTTTTTTTTATAAATATAAGAAAAATTTAAAAATTTTTCAAGCTTTAATTAGATTTTAATTAGATAAAAACATCATATATATTATAAAAATTTAAATATATTATAATAGTTTAAACAATAAATTGTATTTAATTAAGAAAAAAATTTATAAAAAGAATGATAATTATTTATTAACTCAAAGACAAAAATATAATTTGTATTATTATAAAGGTAAAAAATATTCTTTAAATAATTATTCTCTATTATATAAATAATCTATAAAAATATATAAATTTAAAAAATTCTATTTGTCAAATAGATACTATCTTTTAATTTTCTTTTTTAAAAACTTTCTCTTAATACATTCTTGATTAAAAATAGAACTTAGTATATAATAACAATATTAATAATTTTTTAATATATTAGTTTTGACTAATAAGATCTTTAGGTATAGCATTAATAGCAACAAGCTAATATAGAAGTAAAATTTGATATAGTTCAATATTAATCTAAAATAGTTTATAAATAGTAACTTCTTATAAAATATAATGAATATATATATAAATAAATAAAAGTATATTAGGCAGGACCCAGTTAGTTGAGTTAAAAAAAATACTATTTATTATAATATATTGTTTTTATTTCAAAAGAAAAATAAAGATAAAAAACTAGTAGCAGAGAGATACTTTGTTTGGAAAGATCAATATAAAATGTTAAAGTTTCTAAATATATTAAAATTAGTATAGTTTTGAGATATATAATATTAAATAAAAGAGGCAATAATGATTTGTTTTAATAAAGATTAAAATATTTATTTGATAAAATAAAAATTTAATCCTATTAATTTTTAGGCAAAATTGGAGACTATATATATATATTTAAGTTATAATAATTTTATATATAATAAATATGAGTTATTTAAGATAATAAAAATATAAAAGAAATATTATATTTATTAGAACAGTCATCTGTATATATTATTATAGAGATAAATGCTCTAATAAAGATAAAAAAGTAAAGATAAATGAATAAAATCGAAAATATTTTAAAGCAACAATAGCATAAAAAGCATAATGCTAAACAATAATATTATTCTAGAATAGACAATGATTCAAAAGTAAATGCTAATGAAAATCAGATAAGAAATAATGAAAATCTTAAGTAAAAATCAAATATAATAATATGAAATAGTTTTATTAAAATAATTTTTATTGAATTTTTTTAATTATAATAATTGAATTTGATATTTAAAATTATAATATATTATTAATATATTGTATGAATTCTGAAATATATTTTATTATAGTAATAATTTTATTATATTACAAATATAAATTGTTATTAT
The DNA here is from genome assembly GCA_910591835.1 of Acaulospora morrowiae. NCBI lineage: Eukaryota > Fungi > Glomeromycota > Glomeromycetes > Diversisporales > Acaulosporaceae > Acaulospora > Acaulospora morrowiae. The sequence goes on along the minus strand of CAJVPV010002932.1, from coordinate 6,292 downwards.
ATATTTGATTATTTATATATTATTTTAAAGATTTGTTTGTAAAAAAAAAATAAATTGAATTTTTAAAGATATATATTGTTGAGGGTTATAACGGCGAGTCTGTTGCTACGTCACGATTGCCGATCGTGTAATGTTGAAAGAGGCGTGGAGATATGGCATGAGGTAAGTGAAAGTATTAGACAATAGTCTGAGTTTTATAGTAAAAGGATGGTATTTTATTGTTGCTTTTTCTCTAGTACATTCCTCTTTTTATATACATGTTAAGAAATCCCAAAAATCCCTAAAATCCCAAAAATTCCTCAAGCCCCAATTAAATCCCAATTGGGCGAGGATGACATATGTTGAATCTATCTGATTTTTTGGTCCCTACTACAATATATATTGGTATTCAAAATTTTTTGATTTTTTTTTAAAAAATCAGATTTAAGGTTCTGGAAAGTATTGAAATAGTATTGAAATGACATTGATTTATAATAAATTTAATATATAAATTATAATCTACTCATATAAATTTATAGTAAATTTAAGTATTGAATTAATATTAAAGTAATGGTAAAGTAATATTGTTAGAAGCTCTAATTATATTATTATTTAATAAATTTTAATCTAAAAAATATAAAAAAATTAAATAAACTTTTGAATATTAATAAATAATCTCAATTAAAATATTTATATAATTAGTAATATTATTTAAATATATATTTTTTAATATTATATTTCAAAAAAATACATTGTTTTTATATTATTTATTATAAAATTATAAAATTAATATATGATATAAAATTTTTAATTAAAAATATTATTTAAAAATAATGATTTAATCTATAAACTAATTATAAGTAAAAGTAATTTTATAGTATTTATATATTTATATTTTTATTTTTATTTGATTTAAATAATATTTTATTAAGCTAAATATATTAAAAAATTTTAAAAAATTTTAAATACTACTGTATATTTATTAAAATATATTGTTTACATATTTAAAATTTTACTTAGATTGTTTTTGTTAGAAAAAGTTATTTGTATTTATGTTTTAAAAATAATATTTTAAAAAATTTTGCAACACACTATATATACAATAAATATTTAATTAGTCAATTGACAAATGGTTATTTACAAATTAAATACTATTTGAAAATAATTTGTAAACATATTCATTTTTCAAATATTTATTTAAAGTGTAATTTATTTTCATATGAATTGATTCTGCTTATTATTTAAATAATAATTCTTTTTAATAAGACATATACTTGTATTTATCTTGTTAGGTTTTTTAAGAAATTTGTCTAATAACTTATAGTAATTGATTATTATATTCACCCATAGTTATTTGTATATTAACTAGCAAATTAAATGAGTATCGAAAAAACTAAAGCATAATAAAAGCAATAATATTCAAAAAATTAAATTCACTCTTGAATCTCAAAGCAAGATCACAAAATTAATGTATTTGTTTAATCTTTATAACTTATCAAATAATTGCTTTATGTGTACATTCCTATTATAAATTTTTATGATAATCATCTTAATTATAATGTAATATAAGTAAAACATTGGTTTATTTTACAATATATAAGTATTTAATATCAAATAATATTCAAATAATGCTTATGATAAGTATAAATAAAGATGTGTTTTAGTAAATAATTTTAGTGATGATTTTCAAGCATATACAGTATACACATTTCATAATACTTTAAAAGTTATTTGCGTCCTTTATTCCTTACCGTAAATATGCTCTCATTGTAGGCTGCACGAAAACATATTTTATAATACCATATACAGTATTTCGATTATAATATAATTATTAAGTTAATTAATAATAATGATCATAATTTATCTCACAAAGTGATCCCTAATCTGGAAACAACTCTTAAATATCATCAATATCATTCTAACTCTAAAAACCATTTGTTATTTGTCAAATATTCTCATTATCCTTAAAATCGTATTTTCCAGTAAATAAGATGTGCAAAAATTAAAATAATGAACGGATATGCTTTTGTCTTTTCCCTTAAGGATTACCATATAATTATTGAGATTAGGATGATAGTTAATTGTAAACCTCTTGTACTTATTTATCTCATAAAGTTCCACAATCTGTTTATCTTTTTACGGTAAAAAGAATAGATCAAATGGTTATCGAGATGATAATTTTAAAGTCATAACAAACAGATCATTAGAAGAATCAAAAATATATTATATCTTTCTTATTGTCGAAAATATTGGACATAAAAACCTCAACACACTTCTTTTAGACAATAAAGACTACAGTAGTGGTTATTTACAATATACAATAAAGAAAGTACCTTCCCTATTTTTAGGTAAATGTACATTGGCTTTTTCAACTTTCAGAGGATAAGAATTCTGTTGAACAATCAAATGGAGACTTTTGAAAAGTCCATCTAAAGCTTTGACATAGATAAGCTTTTATGGAAGTCAAAACTGACCATCTATTAATTATTATAAGAATATTGAAATATTGATTTTACGTGTTCCTAATAAGCCTATAATGTAGTAGGGTACCGTGATGCAATCTTTCCGTGACGCGATTGAGGATGATGGGAAACAATAACGTATTATGAATAGACGCTATTATAATGTAACAAATGAGATGAACGAATAGCTAGTTATGAATCAGTCGTAGATACGTTACGCGTTATGAAACATAAAGCACAAGAAATTTTTTATTAAAATTAAAGTTTGTATTTTGAATAAATCTTTGATTTCTTCTTTGCGCTAACTCTTCCTTGCAAATCAACAAAAATGACTTTAGGATTAGTATCGCATCTCCAAATCCCGTATGCAAAATATTGGTGCTCGAAAAGATGCGTATATCTGTATATTGTTTTGTCAGGATAATAGTAGCATGAACTGAAGACACGAAATGTCGTATATGCAAATCTACTTAGAAAAATGTGAATATACTATACATATACTATACATATTGTATATGCGATTCGACAAGAATTTTTTTGATAAATGAAGATAGGCACAGCCGTGACATTTTACTAATAAAATACGTATATACAATGAGTAAAATTTTGGTCCCAGCTAAACTGATATGCATAATACTGTATTATCTTGTTAACAATATAGTAATTATCTCTTAATGTTTTTAGGTTATTGGAAACACATGCTTTCATTATTTTTCTCTACCAACGTAATCGCTTGTTGGACATAATAGAAATTAAAATGATTTGATTAGAAATACTATATTTTGAGGAATTTATATAACAGGATCTAAATCATGATAAATACACTCTAGTCGGATATTAATGACACATGCACCAAGTTGGGATATTCAGTGCATTTTGATTACCGTTTTACAAGTCAAATTCAAACTAGCAGTTAATAATTAATAATTAATGTACTCAATTTAATACAGTACGTCAACAAAAAAAGAACTATTGCAGTTTGGCGTTACCTTAATTTTATGTGGTAATTTGTTTCTTGTTACTCTATCTGAAACGCTGCAGTGCCATGTCTGTAATGATAAATCTTTAGAATGTTACATAAACAGCTAGATTGCTATGCTTATAAATATAACTTACGATCATACGAATAGCATAACACCTTGAGGGACAGGATTGATTTTGACAACAATTGCATCATGAGCACGATTAAATTTAAGTCAATATCCCTTCACTTTTCTTTAACTTGGGCAATTGATTCCCGTACGCAATTTTGACGACAATATTTGGCCAAGGGCAATCACGAAAATAAAAATGCATTATATGAAATCACGATCCATGGATTGGAAAGTCCAAAATCAACGAAAATGAAGCGTGCACTTCCATCACTATCATGTGAATCTACGAATGGTTTTGGGGGTCTAAATGAATTATTGACTTTTTTCCCTTGACCGCCAGCACAAGTTCCTTTAAATAATAATCAAGATTAATATGATGGCATTAATGACCAAAATAAATAAATAAATTATTGCTTACGAGTTGATCCAAGACTATAGACCTGTGCGTTTCATTTTAATGTGACTAAAAGCATATATTATCGCGCCAATACAAATTTCATGTGGCTCTGATTGCAACCCATATACATATAATAACGTCATTATCAGTCCACGCGATAAACATTAAACTTTTATACACAAAGTTCATATTGTTGTTGTCACCGGCGAGTCGGTCGCTAAAACGGTGCACTCTTCGCGTGAACGCTTGGATTTCGGCACTAAATAAAGGTAAGATTTTAACTCTGAGGTGGTTACAATTTGGCCGACTTTTCACACTTGTCGATCTCTTCTTAACCATCCCTCCAGGAGCGTCTCAAGGTTACAGGTCTCTTTACGGTGCAAAAGGTAACGTTGTGTCTTTCCCTTAAAGTCTTTTACTTTACTGTAGGGGCGGTATTCTCGGTTTATAATTTATTGAGTGTCAATGTTATTGTGCGCAGTTGTAGCATTTATTTAATAAAGCGAGGGAAGGTCAAGGAGCGTTCTAAAACTCTAAAATAGAACTTCGAACAGACCCTAACTAACTATTGACTGACTATTATTGACTATCCGTTCCAAACTATGGAAAACTATCCTATTTATATGCCTCGTTGACACGTTCACCCGGTTACATGCTATTACCAATTATCATATCATTCTACGGCCATTATCACTACTTTACGCGACGCGCTCCCATCCCTATTGTTTCCACAACAATATTCTTCAGAGTAACTCCAACAACACGTTATACGAGAGCCTTGATAATAAACGGTAAATATTAATAAATATCCATATAGTATTAGAGCAAGTGTAAAGGACTTGCGTCACTTCTTTCCAATTTGTCTTTTCTCCTTTATCCGCTAAAGATTACTATAATATTGTTACGGGATAAATCGGTGAGCGGTCACCAATACACAAGGTTTCTCACTATACGTAACGCTTTCAAAATAACAACAAGGTAAGTTTCTTCTTTACTCTTGAGGCGTGTCTTCAATTTTGTCGGTCTTACTTTAACCTCTCTATCGACTAATATAGAACCCTTCCTATGAAGCAAACCTCAGTTCTCTCGCTTAGTCGCGTAGCACGAGTTATAAGTATTTCGGGCGTACTTTAAAACAAGGTGAGAGTACTTTCAACATTACTTTATTATTAAATGCCAGGACACTATTAATCCTTCAATGCTTACACAATTCTACGTTCAACAGTCCTATTTATACATACTAAGTTGTTTACATGCTAATAATTTGTGCCGCATGTTTTCATACATCATTCTTCCCGAACTTTCCCACCTTAATTTTCCCACCATTATTCCCACGACTATGCTAATTACGTGATGCGTCGGCGTGTCACGTTACTACACCCACTTTTTATTCCACAACAATATCCACAGTCTGACATTCGTTTCGAAGCTTCAACATTACTGAGAGAGTAACAAAGTAGTAAAACTTGCCACATGTGCTTATTTGTCGAACCGGTATAAACAGACATTTTGTTGTTTTGGGGAAGATTTTAAATATGATTCATATGAAATTTGCAAACTTCGCAGATCGATACAACTACGTTTTTAAAAAATTATTTAAATGTTAGTCAAAACAAGAAGTTCATTGCTGAGGTTTCTACAAAAAAAATGATATAAATATCGTAACCAGCTAACCTTTGAAACTAGTCGTTGTCTTTGTTAACTTATTACATATTCTTGCCATAAAAGTGATTTACTAGTAAGAAAAATGATTTGTAGTATAATGTACATCACTTTTAATATTTCGAGGTCTTAATATAATATATTCATTAAAAAGTCAATGATACTATTATTTTTTTTATATTCTATAAACTTTAGATTATTTAATATATAATAACAAATCTTTTACATCTGCTATATCCTTGATCGAATTAAAAATAGTTTTTATATGTTTTAAGCTATTCCGAAATCTGTTTTTTTATTGAATTAATCCTTTTTAATAACAATTATAACAATATAATATTTTATAAAGTTACGATTTAATCATTTAACAAGTTTAATCTCATTAACAATAAACTCTAATGATTTTTCAACTTTACCAATCTAAATACTTCATAATCAACAATAGAAAAAAACCCATCCGCTGATCTAATTCTCTTTTCATAATAGGAAGTGAAACTACAATAATTTGATGTTTGCGAATTCATATATAGATCATTACCAAAATTTACACCAATCCTGTTTTGATTAAAAGGATCTTGATAGTAAAAAGCATAATGTGAATTTGTTACCCAACTAAGAATTGAATTTTGAATGTTTCCGTTTTTTAATGAAAAAATAAAACTATCATTTGTGGTCACGTAAGTTCCTTGAGTTGTTTT
>CAJVPV010002931.1:0-12092 GCA_910591835.1 Acaulospora morrowiae | reverse complement strand
AAAAACTACCACTCGGATACAGATCAAATGGATTTTGATCACAATATTTTTCAATCAAATGTCAAAATCCTTGATTATTGAGAAATTAATGTTGACAATATTTTTTTAGTCATTAATAAAAGATGTTTCTCTTATCAAAATACCTATAGTCTCTTAAGATCATTTAAGAGGTTGTTATCTGACTTTTCTAAAAAAATTAGCTGGATAAAATAATAATAATAATAATATAATAAAAGATAAACAAATAAGCTGTTTTTTAGATTTCTGAAATTTTTTTTATTAACTACTTTTTTTCCATTACCAAAACTCATATTTTTTCATATAGTACTTATTAAATAATAACATTTTTTATAATATGTTAAAATTCTTTAAGTTATTATTATTTATAATGCATAAAAAATTATTATTATTACTTGTCATGAGTTTGCTTTAGCAAGTTGTGAAATTCAACAAGGCCATAATCATCATTATCTATTGAGAAATAATAGCTTAGTACTTTGATTAAAGTAATTGGTCTGTTCTATAGAATAATATAATATAAAGAATTCTAATTTATTATAAAAAATATTATTATTTTCATTATATAAAGGATAATTTTAATAGAACAAAATTATTGTTTTTTGGAAGTGCTTATTTTTGGAAATAAATAATTATTTTGGGTGTTTATTTTTGAAAATAAGTTAATCATATGATTTAATTATATAATTTAATAATTGTTTTAATAAATAATTTAATAATATTATTTATTTTTTTATTTAAAATATAAAAGTTTCAATAAACTTTTATAATTATAATAACTAATTAAGCTATATTTGTAATATACCAATCCAAAAAAAATTTTTTTATTAAAAATATAATAAATAAAAAAAATTATAAGAAAAAATCATTAAAAATTATAAAATATAATACATATATATTATATTAATTATATAAATTGAAATGATATCAATATTTCAAATATATTACTATACGAATTGTATCAGTAGAAAAACAAGCTCTATATTGAGTAATTAAATTACTTGTGCTTGAAAAAAATTTTTCTGTAGGTATATTTGTTGCTAAAATTGCTAAATAATCTTTTGTTATTTTATTTAAATACAAATATTTATCTAAATATCACTATTAATTATGGGACATTTCCCTTAATCAAGACTCAAAATATTATTTTTATAATACAATTCATATTGTGTGTAACATCAATGGGAGGGAAATGTCCTTTAACTGCTATAATAAAATTTATTAATATTTAATATATAAAAAATACAATAAATAAAATAATTTACCTTCTACCAATTTAATGGATTAGTAAGTGCCAAAGCTTGTTCAGCTTTTAAAAATATTTTAATTTCATTTGTAATAAAATTTGATCATTTAGAAATATGTAATATTAAATCTTCATCCTCAGAATTATAATTTATCATTATATTTTCAATTTCTTTAGGCACATATTTTTTATAATAAATTTTTAATACCTATAAAATAAATAATTTAAATAAATAAATTTCTAAATTATATATAAAAATATTATATATACTTTTGTTTTTGCATAATCAATCCATTTTTATTTCTATTTATAATCTTTTATATATTGTAATTTAAGTAGTTAATTCAAGTTAATTTTAAATAAAATAATTATATTAAAATAATTGTGTCAAATTAATTATATTAAATAATTGTATCAAATTATTGTGTCAAAATAATTGTATCAAATAATTGTGTCAAAATAATTGCATCAACTATAAAAAAATATGATTTAACTCAATTGTTAAATTCTTTATTTTTAATTGTGTTTGACTTAATTTAATAATTTTTATCACATATATAAATTAGACTATTGGTTATAAAAATATTAATTTTAAATTATTAAAATTATATATAATATCTTATATTTTTAGTTGTTTATAATTGATATATTTGTAACAAATAATTCAATTTAAATAAAAATTTTATCATTAGATTCCTTTTATTGAGAGCTTTTGAATAGTAAAATTTTTGTTCAAATTGAATTACTGGTTATTGAAATATTAATTGTAAACAATTAAAAATAATATATATATATATATTTATAAATTAAATTTATTAACCAATCAAAAATTGGATCAATATTTCAGTATTGCATTACAATTGCAACATTTTGACATAATTGCAGAAAATTATATGATTGTATCATAATTAAAAATAATTGTGGCAAAATTATATAATTGTATCATATTAAAATAATTGTGGCAAATTATATAATTGTATTACAATTGCATCAAATTATATAATTGTAGCAAAATCATATAATTGTGTTATATTAAAATAATTGTGACACAATTGTGGCATTGTATCACAATTGTATTAATTGCATCAACTATAAAAAAAAATTGTTTAACTTAATTACTAAATTCTTGATTTTTAATTGTGCCTAACTCAATTCAATAATTTCTGTCACATGTATAATTAGAACTATAAGACAAAAATTTTAAGAAATTTGATATAATAAGATTCAATTAATAAATTTAATATAACAGATTAAATTTGCTATAAATATTTCTATACTTATTTTTAATATAGCAAGTTTTTACTTAATTCTTTGATATAATAAAATTTGACTGTATAAATAAATAATTAATTGAAATAAGATTAATTAATCTTAAGAATTCTAATAATTTAATTTGATTTTCGATTTTTAGATTTATATTAAATTTAATATATGGATTATAATTCATTATTATTTTTAATAGTGCTTTAAATCTTATATGAAACTATAATTAATCTTTAATAATTTTATTTTGAATATTTGATAAAACTATTATTTCATCATTATGTAAAAAGAATAACCATAAGACTACTTAATTGTTTTATTCAATTTTTAAATTTTCAAAACAAAAAATTATGAACAGTTTACTTTTATCAAAAAATTAACATAAAATAATCATGTCATATTGATATTTAGGTCATCAATATAAGCAAGACCATCAACTCTTATTTATATTTTTTTAACTACATGATTATACAGATCTAAATTACAATCCAAAATTAAAATATTATATCTTTTTTTTATAACAATACCTATGAAACACATATATATGATTAATAATTTAATTAATAACTAGTAATTGTTTATTTTTTTTTTATTTATTTAAGTTTTCAAAAATTTACATATGTTAATTTTATTTTTAATGGACTAGAATTAATTTACTTTGTAAAGATTCTTAATATATTGATAACAAACAAAATTTAATAAAAATCTTGTATTTAATGCTTATTAAAAAAAAAAAAAAGATTAACTAATCTTTTGTATATATTATATATTATTTATATTAATTTTTTTATTAAATAATAATTCTAATAATAATAAAATATAAAAAATCATTAGACTCTTCTTAGTAAAAAGAGATATATAACATTTATAATATCAAAAAATAATTCCTTATAAATAAAAGTTTGATTAATAACTGTTCTGGTTTTAAATAAATAAATATATATATAAAATCAAAAATATTAATTACTTACTAATTGAAAGTTCAAGAGTATTGCAAACTATCAGAATAAATTAATAAATATAATTAAAAAATCAATGATTCATTCAATTGAAAAGTAAAATTGATTCAAAGAATATCAATAAAAAAAAAATCAAAATCAAAATTATTATTGTATATGCAAAAAATTATCAATTTATATACAGTATATCATACACAATATATATTATATTATAACTATTCTTTTATAAACAATGTGTATAAATTTGATCGATTTGCTAATTGTGGCAAGATTGTCTAATTTTTATGCACTGTAAATTGAAAATCAAAAAGTTTTTTTAAACAACTTAAATGGCATAAGCATACACAATGTTGATAATTAATTAGCAAGGAAATCCAATTTTTAAAATATGGCTGCATAACAATCAGTCGAGATTAATATACTAACGAAAAAACTAATCAAATTAGAAATTTCACATCATCCTAACCACCGATTAGTATCATCGGGAGCGATCTTACTTGCAAACATTTCGTAATACAGAAACTCAAAAAATCATACTTTACCGAAATTAATTTATCGAATGTTCATATAGGTTTTCATTATTTTCTCATCTTGATGATCTCCTTTGTTTCTACAGTGTTGCAATTTACCTTTGTAAATTTGATCGTGGAAAATCAATAAGATCTGATTTGATTATTTTTTTTTTACAATTAATCAGACTCGAATAAAAAAATCAATGAAAATTTACATTACCACGTTAAAGTTCCTTGGTCCAATTTATTTCCATTGTGAAACTTAAAATTGGTTGACATCTTGTAGCTATTGAGTAAATAATACTAGTTAGAAAAGATAGTGACGTTCTTAGTTGAAAGCGAATCCTCCTGGTGACATAAATATTATTATACACTTTAATCAAGAAACTGTAGCTTGCTCTAATTAATACTTGTTTGAGCAACCGATGCCTATTCACAATTAATTCCGACTCGTATACAATTTAACACCGAATTTTTTTGTCCCCAAAACAAACCAAGAGTGAGCAAGAAATTCATGATAAAAAAAATTATTATTTTAATTGTTGTTTATTGGTATAGTTGTGCCATTAGTGTTTGTGTTAGAGGAATTACTATTATTGTGCGAAGAGCCTAATTTTCCGTTCGTAATAACTGTTGGAACGACCGTAGGTGATGATGTGGAGGCCGATGACAATGGGTTATCCGTTGGAACGGGTGATGAATTATTATTATTATTGTTGTTGTTGTTGCTGTTATTATCTGACGACTGGGTTAAATCGTTTGCGACAGTAACATTATTGGTAATTGTTGGTGTTCCAATTGTAATATTTGTCGCATTCGGTGTGGATATACCGCTTCCAAGGCCGTACAGAAAACCCCTTAAGTAGAAACATAAGACAAATCATTAATACAATCTAATACAATCTCTCTGTAGCCATCACGAATTAAAAATAAGATGAATCATTTAAATAATCGTACAGATACTTCTGGTCATCAATTTTATCATTGAAAAAGGTCTGACGCATCTTAAAGAAAGTCGTCGCCGTTAAAAGGCTATCACTACCAGCTTGATGTTGGGGACCAATTCGAGTAACCTATTTTAAAAGAAAATTTCAATGGTCTACTCCGCGAAAACGAAGTCGATGTTCTAGACTCAACTAACCTGTAAACCGTCTGCGATATCTTGTAACCCGCCTTTTAAATTTTTGAAACTCTTCATGAGGTATTTTATGTCGTATATACATGGGAAATAAGTCCTTAGTAGATCAAAGAATTCAGATTCCTCAGCCGGAAGAGGAGAACAGGTGAGCACCTTTAGCAGGTAACCAAAATCGTAGCCACTTCAATAATTTTTGAAAAAGTTGGTTAGGAAATACTTGAAGGGAATCAAGTCAACATCTTATGAAGGGATATTTTAAGTTTACCTACCTATGAAATGATATCCATTTTACGTCGTCCAGCAGAACGAAGCCTGAACTGATTAATAATTCCCCGAAATGATCAACATCTATGCCATAATCTTCATGCCTTTTAAAGTCAATGCCAGACTCTGTTAATAGATCGATGGAATCTTGTGCGTACATGTCATCCCTGTTCATTTCAAAAAATCAACTTGACACATTTAGTTCTGCACCATGACTTAGGAGTTCGTTTTTTCTACAAACACTCACGCCAAGTTGAACCTAAAATTAAACTGCCATGTACAAGTGTCCGGAGGAAATGATCCATTTTCGTCTGCAAATGTAATTCCCAATTGGATAATCTTCAACAGGTCCACATTGCACCGAAGTGTTTGATAATGGTAATCCGAGCTTCCTCGAAAATTTCCAATCGGTCTGGCCACCACCCCAGGGAATTCGGTATCCTGTTAACAAGCATTAAAGAAAAAATTTTTGTATATATAAAATTGGAAAAACTTGTTGTACGTTTACATTAGTAAAATATTTACCATTGCAAGGAAGGGATACTGTTCTACCAGGTCACGTAGAACTCCCATTTCTTCCTCTAGGTTTTCCGCCCATACTTCTTTTATATACTTGCTCTCATTACTAGCCGGCATGACCGCTGACGAGTTGTTTGGTTTGAGAATCGCGAGAGGGAAAAAAAAAAGCCAAAAACCAAACCGAAAGGTAGGCAAGATAAACTAACAAATTCTGTGCGATGTGACTTAGTCGAGGTAAGATCTATAGTGAGGTGATAATGTAAAGAAAAAAAAAATCTGGAAAAGCGGGTAAAAAATGAAAGAGAACGCGAAACCCACTGTGAATTCATCGACGAATTTTGATAAGCCCTTTAGTTTATATATGTATTTTTTTCAGTACAATAGTGCACTCTAGTGTAGGACAAAGGGCCCCGCCCTTTTTTTGAAAAGGGGGTACTCATTTATTTAACGTGACTAGCTAACACGCCAATTTACTTTTTCAAGTTTAAGACTAGTCATTCCATGTTTACACCAAGAAAGCCACCATCGACACCTCAAGTAAAGTGTTCTCTATTATACCTTTTTCGAACAGCCTTCCAAAAAACCTCTAGATACATTGACATTTCCTTTTTCCAAAGTCGCGTAATTTACCGAAAGAGTGTTTTCGCCTTGCTTTCCTTGACACTGCTATTCTAAAAGCTAATGAAAATTTTCGTATTCATAACTCTCCAACACAACCAAACACACCAAGTTTTAATGATCCGCCAATTCTTCAACCTGGAGATGTTATAGAGTTTTATGGTCCAGCCTGTAGTGGCAAAACTACAATTTTATACCATACAATTCTTACCACAATTCTTCCACCACGTTGGACTCGATCAAATGAAGCTGATAACGCGTCAATTGATTTGTGCGGTCGTGGAAAAGGCGTCATATTTTTTGATTTAGATGGGAAATTTAAAATTCAGAGGTTGTATTCGATGATTCTGCATTACTTAATACAACGAGTGAGCAATACGGTAAAAGAGAAGAAAGGGCAATATAGGCTTGTGCCGCCTTTACACAAACAAGACGAAAAAATGGACACTTCAAATGTTGGATCAACGAGTGCAACAAGCGACGTGAACCTGGATTGGATCCCATCGGAAGATGAAATCAAAATGATTGCAAAATCAGCTTTACATAAACTTCATATATTTGAACCAACAATATCCGAATCTTTTTACGCAACGTTGTTGACTTTACCCGAATACATGATGGGATGCACTCAGGATGAAGGATATGAATTCTCTTTCCTGATGATAGATTCAATTAACTCGTTTTACTGGCAAGATAAGGTTGAAGAAGGGGATCAGAGCGCAGATGGTGACAAATGGAAACAGAAAAATTCATACTATTATGTTCAAGCATTGAGACAAATTATTCAAGTGACAAAGATAATCGTGGTGGCAACGAATGGTGTGTCAATGAAAACGAACGTCGTCCAGTCACTCCCTTCCGAATTATGCTATACAAACATTGCACCGTTAGCTTGGCAATCTTTTGTCAAATACAGATTCGCTTTAGCCAAGCAACCTTTGCTACAATATCTAATTAGTCCTCAGGAGGCGGTGGACATGGAGGAAATAAAAAGGAAAGAATTTATAAGTCAACCATGGTTCTATGGGAGGTTGGTCACACCAGTTTATAATAATATTCACAATATTGAAGAAATATTTCAATTTCGTATAGGTGAGGGAGGATTATCTGCAAATAATTTGGTTTCCCCTTGAATTCCAAATACGCATTATGAACTAGGTAAATTTGAATAGGTCACGATTAGCATGAACGGTTTTGAACACAGCAGAATCCTTATTTAATTCTGTCCCCATTTCTTATCGCATTTGCAGTGTCTTCAAAAAATTTTTTTATATATGCTGTATAGTTCCATGTACAAATTCGTGAAACAAATGTCACCCCGAATTTTTCATTGCGGTCATCAGATCCCCCCAAAAGATGCCAGAGCTGTCGAAAATTTTCCCGGGATTACGTAAACCGCTCTCGGCCCTTCGCACACCACCATATTTGAATAAAGTTCTCGAAAATGAAAGGTCATTGTGCAGCGGTTCTTATCCAATATTGCCCTGGTACCCATTATTACATACATTTTTTTAATTTTATCGTTATCTTTGTCTAAGTGGAACATAATACGTAAAAAATGCAGTCTGCTTAAAACACCGTCATTTATAATTTTATAAAGACATAGTATAAAATTATGTCTTTACACGTTCAAGAAGTTCATTTAAAATAAATAAATTCGTAAAATTTTCCCATAATCAATACGGTCGGGTAACACGAAAAATTAGGCAATTTTTGCAAATTTGCAGAAATAACTTAAATAAAAAGTATACATTTATATATAGTAATAAATAATATACTAATGTGTATATACAGTAGTAAATATATACAGTATTATAAAAGTAATATTATTTATTTATTATTATCAGACTTAAATAAAAGAAATTCATTTAACAATGTACAATTTGTATTACATAAAATAAAGTTGGGATAAATGATGTGAATTTCCTACTAAAGTAATCTGTAGCAAAAAGAAAGCATTAAATATTATGTACTACGCATAAGCGCGTGACTCGTAATTTCTATTTGATTATGAAAAACGGAAGTCACTTTTTGGGATGACATACAAAGCATGCTTCAAGAAAAACTTCCCGATAACATGTATGTTGGTTTGGAGGTTCCTAGTAAACCTTCACCCAATTGGACACGGTTCGTTTGCGTCAGCGATACACATAATACGGTCAATTCAGAAAACTTTCACTTACCCGACGGCGATATTCTACGTGAGTAGGTGATATAACTAGCTTAAATTGTAGGAACCGCTAATAACTTAATACAATTAGTTCACGCTGGAGACCTGACCAAGAATGGTGCACTAAGTCAAATAGAATCAGCCGTTGACTGGCTCAAGGGCCTTCCACACGGGTGAGGAATGAAAACCTCATTCAAATTTTATTAGAACAAATTTTTATACCACTCTCTTTGTTAGTCGTAAAATAGTTATCGCAGGAAATCATGACACATGGTAAATTCTTGAATTCTTTATTTTATATAATTATCATTAGCCTTCAAAACCCATTTTCAAGTTTTTTTACTTCTTAATAAGCTTAGATGAACCATTTTATCAGCATAATTGGCGGCGCTTCCATACTCAAAATCAAGATTCGGTTAAAGCACTCGAAGTAATTAGAAATGCTGGTTGTGGAATTGTATATTTAGAAGATGAGTCATTTACAATTCCAGAGAACGGCTATAATGTATATGGAAGTCCGTATTCACCAGAGTTTTTTAACTGGGCATTTAATGGAGACAGAGGTGATTTTTTGAAAGGTAATTTGGAATTCCGAATGCTTATGAACAGTGTTGAATCTTAAATACTAGAATTTCGATCATTCATAAATTAGAAAAATGGTCAAGAATACCATCCACCACACATATTCTCATGACACACGGACCACCAGTAAACATATTAGATAGAGTTCGGAACGAAAATGTAGGATGTGTAGATTTGTGGGAAAGAGTTAAAGAAATCAAACCTTTATTCCATGTGTTCGGTCACATACACGAAAGTTATGGTGTGGTTGAAAAGAGATGGGAGAACGGTCACGAAAACAATGCGAAATCAACTGTATTCATAAATGCATCATCATGTTCATATGAATATAAACCAGTGCACAAACCTATTGTGTTTGATCTACCTCCATTGGATTCTTCTGAATAAATGTAAGAACATTGGTTATAATGAAATTTATGTAAAATATTATTATTATTAAAATTTTTCATTTTACTATAAAGTGATTTTTATTTAATTGATTTGAATTTGAATTTCAAAAACGAAAATAAATATTAATAATAACAATAAATAATGACAATTCAATACAATATACAGTATATAAATTATTTCCAAAAAACTTTTT
This sequence comes from Acaulospora morrowiae, assembly GCA_910591835.1. Lineage (NCBI taxonomy): Eukaryota > Fungi > Glomeromycota > Glomeromycetes > Diversisporales > Acaulosporaceae > Acaulospora > Acaulospora morrowiae. The sequence continues at coordinate 2,220 of CAJVPV010002931.1, read as the reverse complement.
TCTAATTAATAATTAATAATAACCAAACAACTAAAGTTAATAAATAATAGGTTAATAAAAACATTGATTAATGTAACGTTATTATTTTCTTTAAAAGTTTAATTGATTTAAAATAATATGTAATAAATTTAAATTATTGATGAAAGATAATTTAATAAATTTGTTATACAGTATAATAATATAGTATATATAAGGATTTTAATAATTTGATTTAATTTGATTCTTGATTTTCAGGTTTATATTAAATTTAATATATGGATTATAATCTATAATTATTTTTAATAGTGTTTCAAATCTCATACAAGTCTATGCAAATCTGTTTGATTTCAATTTTTGGAATTATACTAATTAATATTATTTCCAATACTATTGGTTTTTTCTTTATAATTCAACTATTCTAATTAATTAGCTTATATTCAAAAAATAACTTGTATTAAATAAAACTTATATAAAATAGAAAAAGTCCTATCACTAGTTTAAACTTACCATCCTATTGATCTAATCATATTTTTCAATTATCTGCTAAAAAAAGATTATATGAAATATTATTATAAAGATTAATATTAGTATTTCAATTATTATTATTACTAAACCTTAAAATATACCATTAGTATAATATTATATTACTGTTTTTATTATTTGTAAAACTAATATTTTTGCTTGAATTTTAATTTAATCTTGAAGCTCTTACTAGGTTCACTTGGTTTTAATAATTTTTACTTAGATTGTTATTATTTGTAACAAATAATTTTTGCTTTTTTGATTTATTTAAGTTCAGAAGAATACTATTCTTGAAATAGATTTTCAAGTTTCAAATTAAAATAGATTAGCTTAAAGTTATTTTTTTTGAAAATATATAGAGTCTGCCATGTTAAAAAAGGAATATAGACTTTTGTAAAAGTTAAATCAAAAGTTTTTTCTTATGCTATTTTCTATATTTTGATCTGTTTTTAGTTTATAATTGTTAAAAAAATTAACAGTTCTATTTTTATATAACTTAATTAAGTTTAATTATATTTTTTTTAAGAATTATTAAATATAATATATATAAAATATTTAGTAAACTTATATATAAAGGTAAATATATTTTTGCTTCTTATAAATATTAAATTAAGAATATATATTTGAAAATTTGAAATTATTATTCACTATACTATTGATTCATAGGTTTTTAAATATTGTTTTTTATAAAAAGCCAATTTATATATTAATTTGATAAACTGTAAAAATTATAAAGAAATTTTTAGACCTGTGGGTCCATAGTGCAGTGGTTAGCACTTTACAGGTCAGATCACAAAATGCTGGTTCAATCCCAGATGAAGGTGATTAAACAATTTCATATGATATGTGCTGTTTCTCATATGAAGCCGTTTCACATGTTGATCCAGCAGGCGTTGAGATTGTATTCTCCAGAAAAGGTATTGTGTAGTATTAATTGTCTGGTTGATATTACGATAATCGACATTGCGCTTAGTGCATTTCCCAGTTTCACATTGGTCGCTTCCTCCCCTATAGTCCACAAGACTATAAAAGAAAAACCTGTTAACTCTATTAGGCAACTAACAATCACTTTCATGTTGAAATCTTACAGGGCATACTTAGAGATTCATGGCCACTTTACAGGAGTTGCGCCCTGCTTAATATTCGTACCTCTAGATTTGGCAGCCTAAGCCAACTATGAGATCTATCAAAGTGTCTACTGGAAGAGTAAGGAGTAATCCTTAAGGAATTGTGCTCCACTTGGCCAACAACCAAGCCCCCAGATTTGGTAGTATGTGTCAACCATAAAAAAACTTTTGAAGTATTTACTAAGAAGTGTAAATAAGTAAGTTCTATGATATCAGGCATGTGTGTTGTCAGGTTGAGTGATAGGAGACCCTAGTGATAGCTAACAGGTAAAAAATACAAAACAAAAAGCTCTCTGAAATTTACGCTCAGGTATGAACCCATCTCCATAGTGTAAGTTGGTACTTGAGTTAGAATAAGGGTGGTGTATTAGTTAAACATAGACTGTTTATCATCAGGAAATTTTTTAGCAAAGATCTCCGAAGATTTTCGGGCGTAGACCTCCGGAGCAAAGGTTACTATATTAAACTCCGGAGATCTTCGATTTATTTTAATAATAATAAAATATATTTATATACATATATTATAATCTATTAATATTCAATTTTTAATGTTTATTTTATTGACTTTTAAAATTATTTATTATTACATAAT
>CAJVPV010002930.1:0-12092 GCA_910591835.1 Acaulospora morrowiae | reverse complement strand
AACAAATCACCATTGCCTCTTTCGCCTGACCTCATACATCTCAGAACTGTACTAATTTGTATGCCTCTAGGAACTTTGGTATACCATATTGGCCCTACCCATCTAAAGTGTCTCCCTGCTACTAGTTCTCTATCTTTATCTTTCTCCTGAGGTAGAAATGATATATAACAATACCCTCCAAAGATCTCCAAAAGATTCAAGAATCTAGAGAAACAAGAATAAAGAAGTCTCCAGTCTTTCCATTATCTCTTTAGCTTCCCACTTCTTTTTTCTCAAGCGTGTTTCCTTTTTTTTTGGTTTTTCTGAGAAATTTTACCTACCTCAGTTTAACTCTGAATTTTTTGGTCACACTAGGTTTTCTGAAAGATAATTGGTCAAGATCACAGATTGGTTGATCACGTCAGCCACAAAAAAAGTAAACAAAACACGCACTCCTCACATGTTCCCAGTCGTGCAACATCAAACTGATAATATAATTGGTTCTTGAAAAATTTGAATGGTTTCAAGTTAAAGTTGTGAGAATAAGAGGAGCAACCTTTTTTGTTCCCATTCTTTTATTTTTTTTTATTTTTTTTTCTTCCCTATTTTTTCTTAAGGACAGGAAGTAGCAACAAGGTCTAGGTCCTATTCCAATCTGGTAACAAGTTGAAGTATTGATATCTATCTTGAAAATGGTTGGAGAAAGGGATCTTGAAACTATCCACTGGTTGAGCGAAGCTATAATTCCAGAAGACATGGCTTGGAAGAGAAATCAACAATAGAAAATCAACATTCTTTCTGGTTAGAAGTCTTTAAGCATAAAGTTTCAAGAAATACTCTCCTAGAAGTGCCCTTAAATGTTCTTGAACATTGTCTACTCCATTGGAAATTAAATAGTCTAACTGGCCACAGGTAATTAGAAATAGAAAACCATGAGGAGCTTGGATTTTAAGTTCACTGAAATAACCTTTTCAATGATAGTTAGAATAGATGATAGCTTTTTTTTTCTTTTCTCTTTATCAAAAATTTACTTTTTTTATTTCTTTTTTCCCTTGCGTAGTTTCTACAAAAGGGGGGTGACACAATTTGAATTTATGGTCATGACTGTGGAGGTGATCTGCAGGTACTGATCCTATTGGAAGTTCAGGATCTTAATTCCATTTTTTAGGAAAATAATATATCACCACTATAAATCGCATCTAAAGGCTTTGGCTAAAAACAGATAAGTTGGGTCAAGAAAATTTGTACTTTGCATGTATTCTCATGCATGTAATGATTCTTTATGATTTAATAAATAAATGACACCAACCTGATTGTAGGATTAAAAAAAAAATCAACTCCTAGGTGAAACTGGAAACTTTATATACATGTTTGAGCTATATTATTTTTGTACATAATAAATATATGCTATAAACTTATTTAATTTCGATAATTTCGATAATTTCAGTTTGGTATTGGTTTGCAAAGTTTTGTACTGAAAATTTTCAGTAATTACCAGTACCAATACTGAAAAATATTTTTGATATCAGTTTTATAAAATATCATACCAAATGGTACCGATCGGAACTCTATAATTGAATAAGTAATTAATAAGGATTGTCAGAGATAATGTTAGGAATATTTAAAATATATTCAGATAAATTAAAACTTGTATCTTCAAATAAATTATTTTCAATTGACTAAATAGTAAAAAGAATATTAAGGAAAGAGAAGGATTCAATAATTTCTATATCTGCAGAATTAAAAATGAAATTATAGTAAATATTAAATACTTTAAAGATTTCTTTAACAATTCTATTTAAATGAATAGGTTTAGAATATCTAATAGATAAGATTGATTGTTCTACTGTACTGATATAAGAAAAAAATTAATAATGTGTTGAACAAAGTAACAATAGATTTTAAATGAATATTGGATAGTAGGCAAGGTAATATAAAACCAATTCTAAAAGTGATAAAAGTGGATATTATAATTTTAGATAGGGAAAAAGCAAACAGTATAAGATTTATCTGATTGTCTTTGCTGAAGAGTTTTCTTAGTTAATTCTGGATTGTTTAAGTGCAATTGGTTATACAAATAATTAATGCTTACAAACATTTGATAATTTATCATGAATCTTTTATTGCTAATATTTTTTTGTTAAACTTTGAATTCTAAATTACAGACTTCCTCTTGTTATAGATATTTTCAATACTGAACAAAGTTTTCACAAAGTCTTCCTTAAGATTTGTTTCTTCACAATTTTCTCAAAATAAATAAGCAGTATCTTACAGTCACCACCAATTTGTTATATATCATTTCTATCTCAGTAGAAAAATAAAGATAGAGAACCAATAGCAAAAAGGTATTTTAGATAGGCAGAACCAATGTGATATGTCAATGTTTTTAGAGGCATACAAATTAGTACAATTCTGAGATATATGAGATCAAATGAAAAAGACAATAGTAATTTGTTTTGTAAAGGTCAAGATATTTATTCAATAAAAATATAAGTTCAAGCCTGCCACTTTCTAGATAAAATTGAAGACTTTATATATATGTTTAAGTTATATTAATTTTGTATATAATAAATATATACTAAGGTATAGATACTATCTTTATTAGAATATTCAACTGTGTTAGCATTTACATAGATAAATACTTTGGTAAAGATAATATGGAAAGTAAAGATAAAATAAAATAAAAATATTTTAGAAATGATAAAGATGCAATAAGTATAATAGATGCCAAAGATGCAGTAACAAATTTATAATACAAGAACAACTAATATTTCAAGATTAAATATTAGTGAAAATTGAACAAGAGATGGTGAAGATCTTGAACAAAAATCAAGTGTAATACCAGTAATAATAAGGTATTTGAATTTGTAATTAGTGATAAATTTTTTGAGAAATAAGACAACTGTAGAGTAATTAATTCTGTTGTGTAGCAGGTATGTGGTGATTATAATAATGTCAATCTTGGGTTTGAATTTTAGGTGAGTTGTGCACCAGTACTTTATTTTTAGTATAAGTTTTGAAAATATAGCATAAAATGCTTGATGAGAATATTAGACAAGTGTCATTGCTGGCTATTGAGCTAGGTTTACTTGCTATAATGACTTTGTTTCCTATTTTCTTTAATAAATAATTGCTTACTGATATTTTTGTTTCTGTATAACAAAAGATTGCTATTTTATTTTTGATAATATTGATAATTTCATTAAGCTTGTCTTTTTAATTGAAACCTCTAATATTAAGTGTTGAAATTGTAAGAAGATTTTTAATATTTGATGAAGAAATAGATTGCATAATTAATAGAGTAAATGAAGGTACTAAATTGGATGTAGATATTGTTGTTATTAAAAAAGACATAGGAGAAGAGTCAAGCTTGGATCAGGTGACTTTTTTTTAATGATAAAGATAGAGAGGCTGTCAAAGTGGAAGTAGTTTCTGAATAGTTTTATGGTAGCAGCTAGATATTGGTCTTCAATTAATAGTAGTGTTATATTGATATCAATTTGTTTCAAATATGCATTGACTTTTTTTATAGTTGATAATAATGGAAGAACAGGTGTAATCCATTTTCTAGAGATTTGTCTTTGATAGATTTTTTTGATTTCTTTAATTGTTTGCAAAAATATTAATAATTTTTTGTGAAATTCTTTATCTCTAATATTGAGTTGCTCTTTGAGTGTTTTGATTTTCTCTGGAATATATGGTCTTTTATTCTAAATTAGATTTTTGTTGATCCATTCTAGATCCAGGAGTAATATAATAAGAAATTTTTGTTTAAGTGTAGCAATAAGGTCTTTAATCTTCTCTTGTTATTGGATTAGTAAGTTGATGGAATTATTTTTGCTAAATCATAATACTGATGGAAGTGATTATTTAACCTAAATGTAGTCCATAGTATTAATCTATTTAATAAATCTTAAAATTAAATAGATCAACAAACAACAGTAGTAGGGAATTACTTAATTTAGAGAAAAATAGTCTTAGTTGTGATATATTAGTATTGATAAGGTGAAGGAATTGGGCAATGTTTATTTCCAAGGCAAAAGGCATGATGATTTAATTATGGATTCAAGATAGTTTTTATTAGAAAGAGTTGAAAAGAGTTAGAAAATTCCTTGGACACTTGAGAAAAATAACTGTCCTATTTATATATGTTTGAAATATATAAAACTAAAATTTAAATAAGCAATGAGATATGCCAGTTCAGACAGATATGCCTGATATCTTAATCATGTCACTCAAGTCATTCAGACTGTTCTGACTAATCAGATTAATCAGGTTGGTCAGACTGATCAGTCATATCCAGCAGAAATGTTAAAAAGGTGCTTTTTCTATATGGTTTAAAAAAAGTGGTAATTATCTTTAAAGCTATAGATCTATCAATTATGAAGTATATTAAAGTAAACCAGATTTGTGGATAGTTTCTAGTGGTAATAACTTAATTATTGTCACTGGGTTGAAGATAATAATTTTGTTTGTTTTGGTATTTTTATAAACTATTACAGCTTGTAGGTTTGAAATATTAGTAATGAGAATATCCAAAATAATAAATTTATAGTTGCTTGAATAGACCTTAGAAGAAGATAATTTTCTAAAGTTCTTAAATAATTTTTTAAAATAAAATTTTCTTTTTCTTTTATGGTAGTTTTTACAATATATATATATGTGTGTATGAGTTTTGTTAAAATTTTAAAAATTTTTTTAAAGAATTTCATAGTATTATATAATATTATAAAATTTTAAAAAACTTTAAATATTACAAAATTTGAAATGTTATAAAAAGAAATAATAATCAAATCTAAAAAAAACTCTTTCCCAAATATACTCACATTGCAAAAAAATTACTAAATTAGGAAACCCAAAATTTCTTTGTGAAAAAAAAAAGCAAAAAATCTTGGGAAGCCCTTCCTTCCCAAGAGTCAAATAGTTAATCATAAGTATGTCCTTCTTGACGTACTTGTTACTAACATTAAAAGTCCTCAAGCTATCATTATTTACAGAAACACCAAAACAAACAAAATTTCTGCTTCTATTTTCACTCAATCAATCCACCTTCCCAGGCTGGGAAACTGCCCTAAAGTATGGATAACACCTGTTCGCTCTCTACATAGTAAACTAAAAAGTGCCAATATCATTAGTGCCATCTTTGAGGAATGCCAAAGAACCAGATTATCACCTATACTTATACTCGTCACCATAATCCTGCCAGAATCAATACCCCTGGAAGACCTAAATTCCTTTATGGAATTCCAATACACCTTCAAATTAACAGATGAGAACAGAACAGACATCATAAGAGAAGTTATGAAGCATAACCTCAACTATGGTCTCCACATCCCCTGGGAGAAGCTTAACATTAACACTTTTGAAGAAAATAAACCTTTACTCTTGAAAGAAAAACCAGGACACCCCTACCCCATCAAACACACCTGCACTCATAGAGAAAATGATCAATAACAATAGCATATAATCTGATTCTTCTCCTGCGACAATTCCTGCATCAATCCCTGAACCTGTACCATTTATTGACAATAATCTAGCACTCAATTCACATAAATCTGAAACAAGCAATGCATGCACCACTGCATCTCCACATGAGAATAATACTAATCCAAGTAATACACAAAACACTACTGAAATGGAAATTGATGATCTCTCTACAGGGGCTGAGCCACACCTGCAATCCACAACTAACCCCTCCTCTTGGGCTGATGAAACTAAAGTCACACTATCAATTGCAATCAATAGCTAACCCAGTAGTAACATTTATAGCAACACCTCAAAAAATGAACAAATCAAGATTCTCACATATTGCGAAGAGATAACTATTTGCCCCAGAACCCTAGAAGATATATTCAAACTCTTTATCAAGTTCAGGGACGACCCCAAAGGTCTCCCCAGATCATCACTAAAGGCTATCTTCTCAAAAATTAGTTATAGAGACAGAGACTTCTTCAGAACCTTCACAAATAGTGAACTAATCAAAGGACAATACCAATGTAAATATGAAAAAATTGAGAACAAGTTTAAAGCAAACTATCTCAAAGCAAATAATATTGGGTACATTACCAGAACCACCAAGAAAAAAATCTGTGTAATTATCAATAAAGCACTTTTTGCAGCCTATTTCAGATCAATCGACATTACAAAACTAAAATTCTGGCAAGTCACCCAACTCTTGAAATACGGTTTCAACTTCTTTTTTGACCCTGCACTTGCTAAAATAGACTATCAAGAATTGTATAACAAGTGTGAATAACACATCAAAATAAAACTATCTAATCTTCCTGAGTCACCTAGTGACATCCTGGCCTCAATTAAGATCAAGCTACCCAAAGCCATTTCTATCGCCTCACCAAAATTTACTAGAGAAGTGACAGAGTGTCTTAGAGCATATTACAACTTCAATTTACTCCCACCCTCCTTTTTTATACAAAGGTCAGACCTCCCAGAGAACCCAACCAATCTAAAAAAAGAACTTCATGACATCTTTCCCCTCACAAGTAGAGCCGATCTGAGAAACTTGCGTGAACTTGTTGACAAATTGAGAGACCACTACTATGTTCCAAGCAAACTTCCTCAAGCTTACTTTAACCTTTCTCCACCCAAACAATCCCTTTCTCCATCCTATACAGACCTTCCTGAATATCTCCATTCTTATTTTCCTGTTGACAACGACCCAGAAAAAATACAAGAAATAGTTCAAATTTTGAGAGACGATCTCTATAAGTGAAAAAGCTACCATAAAACTTTATTAAGCCAAAAAAACCTTTTCCACCAGTCCATTGGTACAATGAAAACAATGGCAATGTCCTACCCATTATTGAACAAGACAAAATTAAAGAATTCATTAAACAACTCAGAAGCAAATTCTTTTTTAAACTTCTGCTGAGTCCTGAATGGATCAAAGAAGGCTTCACCCAATCAGAAAAACCTATCCTCCTAGCTAAGTTCTTACAGGTTGAAGAGAAACTAGGCATTTCCAGTGACAATTTTAATAGAAGTTATCCAGAATTTGACCTGACAATTAGAAAAATCAAAGATAATTATCTGGGAGAAATCCCATGAGAATGAATCTCACCAATCCTATCTGATCTCCCCAATTTAGCCAAGGCACAAGCAACACTCAAATCACAAAATATTACATTATCTCTTCCTATAATCGAGGATGAAACCCTCACTAACAAAATCAAACTTCTCAAGAAAATCTTCTACTTTGAAAAATTACCCAACAAATTTGTAGCTGAACTAGAGTCATATGATCCAGACCTGACTCTTCTTTCCTAACTTACATAATCATGTGTACAACATTGTCCAACTCAAGTTAATCATTTCTATCTAACTCAAATAATCTTCTATCTACAACTTTTTTACCATCAACAGCTACAACTATACCACCCATAACAATGAGTAATCTCAAAAACCTTATTACAATCTCCATACTCAACATTCAAGGACTCAATGACAATGCAAAATGCTGGGAACTGACCAAATCCATAACAAGCGAAAGGTACATTCTGTGCTGCTCTGAAACAAAAGTGACAAAGTCAAAACCATTGTCCTTAACTCTAAATGGTATAACTATCATTTCTAGCCTTCCCACTACCAAGGCCAGCAATGGAGCAGCACTCTTCCTTATCAAAGCAATTTCAAATCATATTTTTAAAACATTTACTACTAACGAATTTTGGTGTGCAGCATATCTTAAGTTCAAATCCAAAGTAGATATCATTATTATGTTCTATTATCTTCCTCACAATCCAGACTCAAGGAAAATAGCAGTCAAATCACTTAACAAACTTTATCAAAGATCATCTTAATAAGTATTTGATTCTCACGAGAGACTTCAATATATACCCAACACACGCTCCACACATCAATGTTCAACAACAACACATAAAAGGCATATCTATCATTACCTTAATAAATTCATTGACATAGCCAAAGTTGTAAACAAAGAGGAACACTACATGTACTTAATTAGCACCAGTGCCTCCAGAATTGATCAAGTATGGATCACCAGCAACCTAGCAAGCAAAGTCCTATTATACAAAGTCCATAAGCAACTAACTATAAGTTCTGATCACAAACAAGTAACAACTATACTGAACTGGTTTGAATATAGGCCTAACAGAATAGGCTTCAACATCAGCATTTACCAATTCAAGGAAGCTAGCCCTGAAAACATCAAAGCCTTCCAAGAGGACATCGAACTAGCTTGTCAAACTATCAATTCTCCAACTTGGGATTTTATGAACAACATTATCAAAACTTCTCTTGATAATAACATTCCAAAAAAATCATACACAGTTCCCATACGAAACATTGACCCCTTGAAGCACTATACCAGAGCCATAAAAGCAACAAAAAAAGCAATCAACAAAAGCAAAAATAATCACAACAATAACCTTTCTTTCAAACTTTCAAAAGTCGTAGTTGCAGCTCTCCAAAAAATTACCAGCAAACCCTCATGCACCAAAGACTTCAAAAAACTTTTGAAATTTTTAATCAAAGAAAAGCTGATTAAACTCAATAAAATCATCACTCTGAAAATATAAAAAGGAATCAAATCAAATTACCATAGATTTTGGGCCAGACCAAAAAATGCTCTCAAAAAAGCCTTAGGCGACCTAAAGCTCTTACTTGATCTTTTAATACTTATAGGCAGTGATAATCAACTTTACGATGACCTGGATGAGCTCACAGCCATTATTTTCATCTACTTCAAGAAAATCTTAGACCTAAAACCTTTTTTCCTGAATAATTAATGGAATGACTCCTATCAACCGCTCAACCACATTCCTGACAATGCTTTTGACAATCTTACATCACCTATTTCAGACTTGGAAATGGAGGAAGCATTTGCCAATTTGCCCAAGCGAAAGGTACCTGGACTTACTCTCATTCCATACAAAGCCTGGACCCATATCAGCACAATGGCGAAAAAGCACCTAAAAACTTTGTTCAACAACTTATTGTCATCAAGTCAAGTTCCTAAATTCTGGAAACAATCAACAATTACCCTGTTACCAAAAAAGATTGTCTGATTACATGACCTTACAAACACATATCCAATTTCACTCATCGAAACAAGCAGGAAATTTTTTACAAAAATTATCAACAATAGACTTGCTACTAAGATCTCAAAGTACAAGGTCATCTCAGAATCTAACTATGCAGATCTGAAAAACCAGAGCACCACTGAGCCAATTGCAGTAATTACTTCAATTATTAACACAGCAAATAATCTTAACAAAGAAATCTGGGTGCATCATTTGATATCTCCAAAGCCTTCGACTCTGTAAATCTTCCAAGTCTAAAAAAGGTCTTAGAGCGAATTAAAATTTCAACAAAAATCACTACACTCATGCTTAATCTACTAAATAAAAGAAAACTGAAAATAATAACTTATTATAATCTCTCCAACCCCCTTACAGTCAGCAGAGGACTTGACCAAGGCAAAACACTATCTCCTTTACTTTGGACAATCTTTTACAACCCTATAGTTACAAGAATAACTACAGAATATTCAACATCCTCCAAAATCCTTGCATACAAAGATGATGTTGCCCTTATCAGCTCAAATATACAGTATTTACAAGGCACAATGAATATCTTCTGTTCTTTTCTGTTCATCAATTCTATCAAATATAGCAAAAAGAAAATAGAATTAATCACTAATCTTAAAACAAAAAACCAAAAGAGAGATCAGTTTCTTGTCGTCAAGGGGAAAAAAATTCAACCTAGTCCATATGAAGAAGGCATTAAATACTTAGGCATATATCTTTCAGGAAAATCTTTATCCATTATCACAAAAAGCAAGCTCTCAGAAAAAATCCACAAATTCACCAATGCCATCGCCTTACAAAAAGGCTGAAATGGTTTGATAACAAGGCAAGCCTCTCATTGGATCATACTAGCACAACTTGAGTATGCTATCAATACAGCAGTCCTATCAGATAGTGAGATAACCATCCTTCAGAAGAAAATAAATAAATAAATTAAAGCAAAAATCAGAGTTAAGCGTACCATCTCCAACAAAATCTTACACTCACATGCCAGTCTCAACATAGTCAATCTTCAAAATCACCGTGACATAGCTATCATAAAAATTCTTACCATCAAACTCACCAACAGCAAAATCCTCCCACTTATCTCAAAAGAAATCACATCAATACAGGCTGCACAGATTATCTGGTGTTGCCCAATTTGCTTCCCCTACTATTTTGCAAAGTCATAGATTATTTCTGCCACCATATTAGCAAGAAGATATAAGATCTGAGTTTGTCCATTCCCATGCCTCTTCAACTTAAACAATTATGAACACTCAATAGGACTAATCAACAAACTTGAGAAATCTGCCACCCTTTTTCTATTTTATATCAACATCAAAACCGTCCACAATACTTATGTTCACAAGCACAATACTAAATTAGCATGGGAAGAATTACATATATACAAAGACTACATAACTACTGGTCCAACTCTTAATTGGTTTTCTTTCATTTCAAACACTTCTTAAACAATCATAGGCGATTCTACCTTTCTTTCTAAAAAATATAACATTAAATTTTGAACCTTTTTACTTAATAGCTCCATTAATCTTCTCAAAGTCTGAATAAATGCCATCCCATCAACAACTATCAGGGGTCAGCACCACCTGCTAGATAACAAGAAAATAATTCCATGCTTATGTCCATTGCAACTATGCATCAAAGAAACAAATATCACTAACATTAAATCCATCTGGTATACCACATGTGTAAACTCAGATGTCATGCTCAACAATATCCAAGAACTTCTGGACTCTTTCTTAGCCACACTACAAATGCACTCACAAGTAATTATCTCACCTCCACTACCGATTAACTGACCTATCAATATAGTACTTTAATATAGAAAAGTCAAAAACACTCTTCTAGTTTTCAAATCCACCAACACCTTGTCTTACACACTATATTCTAACTTCTGGAGTGTTTTTTAGTCAGTATTCTTTCAAACTATCATCAACTCTCTACCTTTATCAACACTCAAAATTCACATTAACAAAATCCCTGAGTTGAAAACCTCAAATTATTTAAATAGACTAGTTAAAATTTCTTATAGTAGACACATCATCGAGAGCAATACTCTCATAACAGCAAAAAGTATCAATATCATATGGCTCAAACTAAAAGATCACCAACTATCACCTCCAATCTCTTCTATAGTCAACTCATTAATTCCTCAATGCTTTTCATCTATATTTACAACATTACCTCTAATTAACAATACCCATGCGACAAGTATCACCCATTAAATAAAATTCACAAACTACTACATCAATTTATTCAATACACTTCTCAGTAACTCAGCTACCTACAAATCTACATCATTGGAGAATTTGGAAACTATCATCAAAGCGAATAACAAACTCAATGTTTCTGACCAAACCAAATACAGAGCACTGTCAACATTCAAAACAAAGCTCTTTGCAAACCAGTTTCCAACTAGAATCAAACTTCACAATCGCTATCCAAGCCTATATCCTGATAATCTGTGCCCAAAATGTAACACCTTTTCTAAGGATTTGTCACACATTTTCTCCTATATTCATAACAAATCTCTAATCGACAAAAAGAAAACTAAACTTGAAAATCACATTCTAAATTTAAATTCTAAAAGTATTAAAGCTACTGATTTTGTGAGCACATTCAAATTAACAGATAACAATCTGTTAAACCTAGCTACTGGCAAATTTAATCCTCCATTTAATCTTTTTCAAAAAAAAAGAAGTTATCTCTAACTATACTCTTAAAATTTTATACAAAGCCTGGAAACTGCGATCTGCTACTACAACTACATTACCGTCATCAGGCATAAAATGGAAAAAACTCCATCTACAAAGCTACCAAGCTCAAATCCAAATGACAACACAACATTCAACATGATTTTAGATCTACTCAATGCTTTACACAATTTCACTGACAAGTCAATTTTCACTCCAACAGTTATATTATTGTTCTGAACAGGCATTAACCATTCAGCACTATTGTTGCAAGCCCACTCCCGCAGTGGTACCTGGTTCCAATAGTTTTGTTGCAATAGGCTACAATTAATTTACTATGTAAAGATTG
>CAJVPV010002929.1:0-12094 GCA_910591835.1 Acaulospora morrowiae | reverse complement strand
TTACACAAAGAATGGCTAAAGAATTATTTTTGTTACACTTGGGCGATCTGCAAAGAAAATTCTCATCCGTAAGAGAATAATTGAAATTACTCAAAATTCTACTATGTTAATCATTTTTGAGCTCTTAACAAAAAGTGTTCCTCTAGTCTTTCCGCAAATAGTTACTTAGAATCACAAAAAAGCTTTACAAGTTAGATTTTGAGCTACGACCTCCGAATTAGCTGCACCGTTTGAATCACTATAGGCGTTTTGAGAATTCTTGAGAGAAATATTACTTTGCTAATATAAAAATATAGATAAAAATAATAAATTATAATAAATTATGATAATATATGATAGAATATAACCAAAATTGATAAAATTTAAAAAATTTTCATCAACAATGGGCAGGTTTAATGTATGCATTGGTGGTAAAAGTTCTGAAGAAATCTCTTTTTCAGAGTTCTATTTTTTTGAAGCTGTTGGAAAGGGACTCTCTCTTTCTCCCTTTTTTTGCCTTGCAGATGTCATTGAAGAAGTTAAGAATACCATCAGCATTATGCTCATAGCTATTGAGTTTGGCAACCTAGTTCAAGATTGCGTCATGTTCATCAACAAATTTGTGTTCTCTAATATTATTATTGTTAGCAAACCAGAAACCACTGGGAGTTGGAGTGTCGGTATCCAGGGGAGTGACATCTAGTTGTACAGGGGTAGCCCTATTTTCAGATTGTGTATTGAGATCTGCAGAGTACACTTGTGAGACCTCTTCATCTCATGACATGTGGGAAGGATCTTCTCTTTGAGTGTCATTTTCTTCAGAGATGATTATCTGATGATATGATTGGATCATCTATCACCATACTAATTTCTTTAATAGGGTTTGTGGTGTGCGGAGTGGTGTTATGATTGACCAAACTTTCAAGGGAAATATGTGCATCAGTATGTGTTGTTATATTATGTAAGGGGTATACATGTGGGAGATTATCAATTTGCATGGGAGTACCATGCACAGTATGTTGATCATTGGTAGGGAGTAAGCTGTCCTGGGTTTTTGTAGGTAATTTGGTTAACTTGGGATGAGAGAAGGAATTATTGGAAGAAGTAGAAGTGGGAACTATTTTCATTGGAGCTGGAGTGTTTGGTAGGGGAGCATGTGTTTTTTTTTTTTTGGCTTCGAATATGTTTGTTTCTTTATTAGCAGTGATTAAAAGCATGTTCCAGGGAAAGTGAAGGTCATAGTTAAGGGTGTTTTTAACTACTTCTTGAATTGTAATGTTTCTGTCATCCTTGTCAAGCTTGAAGTCCAATTGGTGGGCTGTGAATTTATTTAGAGTGGAAAGGAGTTTGGGAGAAAGGGAAGATACTGAGACATTAAGTTGGAGGTTGAAAAGACAGGTTGTTTGTTTCTTGGGTTCAAATTTGATTTCATAGAATTCTATGGTTTTAATATCAGGATTCTTGGGATCAGTTTTGATAGAAGGGATAAGCCATGAGCTGGGAAAGTTAGAGAGGGGGGGAATTTGGGTTTCTTTTGCAGGTTTGGAAACAAATACTTTAAAAGTTTTGCAGTTTTTGTATATGATTGAAGCTTTTGGTTTTTTATTATCAGAGAGGACAATGTCCAAAAGGATTTGTTCAGAATTGCTAGCAGAAGGTTTGGAGGGGGAGCCTCCCCCCTCCTTGGAGAAAGTTCTGGACAAAATTTTATTTTTTGTTTTAATTTCCTAAAATGGTAATACAGATGCGAGTGGGAAAGAGTTTTTTTTTTTCCTTTTTGTTTATTATTTAATCATTCTATTATATATTTATAATTTTGTTCTTTCTCTTTTATATCTATTTCTTTTTGTTGCATTTTTTCTATTTCTCTTATTCTTTTTATATTTTCTTTCTTTTTTCTCTTTTTTCTCTTTTCTATTCCATTTTCCTTTTTTTAATATCTAACTACTTGATTTCTTTTTTTTCAGATTCTTCTTGTTTCCTACTCTATTGTTCAGTTTATTTTTTTTATTGCCTTCTTCACTTTTTGTTTGTTTATTTCTTTCAAAATTCTTATCCATTACTTTGATACTATCTCTTGTATTATCCATGTCCAGCTGATTTTTATATTTTTCTCTTCCATTGCTTATTGAGTTTCATCTTGTCTATTATTTTTATCTTCTGTTGTTAACTTTTCATCGATATAATGTTTCATTATTTCTATAATCCTCTACTTCAGTCTTGATATTTGTTGTTTCGCTAATCTACACTTCCATATATGTATTTGATCTTCTTTTTTTCTCCACATCTTATACATTTTTCATATTTATTATAACCTTCTTGATCTCTTATCTTTTTCTTTTCTAGTGTTAGCAATTTACTATTGATCTTCTTTTCTAGCTATTTGATATTACTTTTTTTTTCTTAATTATTTTATAGTGTTTTTTTGTATCTTTCCCTTGTTGCCTCCCAGTCAATTTGCTGTCTGATTATGATACTTTGTATTTGTTTGTTTCTTTCTAATTTTAGTAATGCTATAAAGTTTTTATTTTGTTATTGATTTTCTATATCTTTTTTTAGCCTTAGTTCTATATTCCTTCTTTTCAAATTATACCTCTATCTTTGTTAGTTTCTGCTTTTTCTTCTGTAACGTTTGACTTATTTTGTTGCTCTTTTGTTTTCTTATTCAATTTTTTGAAGATTTGATCTTGTTTTTCTTCATCTACCTATTCCACTACCAATTTAACTCTTTCTATTTCTCTTATCGTTATCTCTAATTTAGCCAGTACTACTCCTTTCTTGTTTTGTATTTATAACTCTTTTTTAATCTTTCCACTTCTGTTTATATATTGTTTTATTGATTTTAAATCTATTATTATTCTTATTTCTTTTTTTATATTAATTTGTCTAAGGCCTAATATTATTGTTTCCAACTCTGCTTGTATCACACTTTGTGTTATATTCTCCCATATTCCTCTTTTAATTTCTTTACCACTCTCAAAATATTTCCATACTCCTGTACCCTTCTTTTTTCTTTTGTCCCATACAATATCTGTATATATTTTCTTGTCATTACATTTCTCCCCTCTCTTTTTTTTCTTCTCATTTTCTTCAGTTTCTCTTGATAGTAATTCTTCCCTAGGCTCTTATATTCTTATTCTAATATACTGTATATTTCCTTCTTCTTCTATTTTAACTTTCTTAACCACTAGATATCATGTCTCTGCTATTTTCTTGTCAAATTGGCAGATTTTTTTTTTCTGTATTTATTTAGTGCACAATCTTCACATTCTCTCAATTTTTAATATTTTCCTTATTCTTTATAATATAAGATTCTTGCCTCCTTCTTGTTGATTTTTCTTTTCTTCCTTTCTATTATTACTTGTTCACTATTTCCAAATGCAATCCATCTTATTTTTTTCATATATACTTCTTTATTTCCTTTAGGCATTGCTATATGTTTCTATTGGTTTTTAGAATTCACTATTTTTGTTATCTTTTTATGAATTTCACTTCAGCTTTTTTTCATTATAATGTACCATCTAGGTTTTTTCCTTTTGTTGTCATATCCCAGATTGATTCTTTCACATTTCAGCAACTTTAAATTGTTGTTTTTAATTAGCTGCTCCATAAACATTACATTCCATTTACTTATATTTTTTTTTTGTTTCTTGTAGGTTTATTTGTCTAAAATCTCTTCTATTATAATCTTTTTCTTTTTCTTTTTATTATTTTGTCCCATCTTTTTTTTCTATAATAAAACCTTGATTATGGCACTCATATATCATATCTGTCAATATATCTCTTTCTTTCTTTCTTTAACTCTTACCTATCTTGTGTGACTTTTTTTGCTGATTATGCTTTTTCTTGGAGCTGTGAAAATCTTATTTTTCCTATATTATCCAAGATCACCTTATCCTCTATAATTATTTCCAGACAACTTAGTTTTATTAATACTATTCTCTCTTTGATACTCTTAATGCTACTTAGCATTTGACTCCTTAAAGTACTACTTGGAAAACTACTTGCTAGGCTGTTCTTTTGCTTATATATCCCATCTACCAATTTTTGTCATTTTGTTATTGTGCTTTCTTTTATATAGGTATCTGTTACTAGGTATTCAATTGCTGATAGAATTACTCCATTTATTACGTATTTGATTATTTCTATTAATACCTTTTTTCTTTTTATTGTATTAAGATTATGTATTATCATTTGATTTATCTTCCTCTCTTGCATAGCCTTGCCTGGTTTTTTTTGCATCCATGATTCCAGAAATCTTTTTGCTTTTTCTTCTTTACTTGCTAGAATTTGTTTGTCCATTAGGTCCACCTTTGGTTCCCTCCTTTTTGTATGTTGAGTATTATTAATTTGGATTTTTCTGCATTTATTTCTATATCATTTATATAATAAAAACTTCTCTGCTATTTGTAGTATTCTTTTTATTTCCTTTTTTCCTTTCGCTACCCAAGTTGTATCATCCATATAGACTATATTTCCTAAAGTAATTTCTTTTTCTTTAATCACATTTGTGTTATAATTGCTTATCTATTTACTGCTCATGTTGTAACCATATTTCAATTTGTTTATTTTACTAATCAGCAGATTATAAAAAATTTTTCACAACAATAGTGACATAGGATCTCCTTGATCCAATCTGTCTTTAATTCTATACTCTTGTGTTATTTCATATTTTATAATCACATCTGCCAATCTGTTCTCTTTCATTTTCAAAATTATCTTTGCCAATTTCGATAAAATTCTTATTCTTTCTAAAGTTATTTCTAGAGCTTTTTTCCCAACTGAATTGAATGCTTTCTTAATATCTTGAAGCAGAATCCATATTTATTTTTTATTTACTTGTGCATCCTCTATTATATTCTATAAGATTATTCTCAACTTGGTTGTTGTTCCTCTTGTCATATCTGTCCAGTTATTTTCTTGTAGAATTTTGTTTACTATTATTATTGTATTCATTTTTTTCATGAATATTTTGGAGAAAATTCTTCTTTCTGTTTATATTAACACTATTGATCTCAATTTGTTCATTTGATCTTGCCAGTCATATATTTTGGGGATTGGATAAATTCTTGAGTGTTTCCACTCCTCTGGTGTCTTTCCATCTTTAAGAATGTTAATGAACAGTTCTTTAAAACTGTCTTGCTCTTTTTCTTCACAATTTTTTAACATTTTATATAATATTTCTAATGCTCCAGATGTTTTGCCATTTGCTGTTTTCTTTATTACTTTTTTAAGCTTTTCTTTCGATATTGATTTTAGTAGTTTATACTTTTCTCTATCTTTTATTTTAATCAACAGATTTTTGTATTTTTCCAGCCAGTTTCTCCAGTACTTTTCCAATTTCTATTTCCTGATCTATTTTGCTGGTTGAAGTGCTCCCATGTCAAATCTTTAACTTTCTTCTCCTTCAATTTCATATGTCTTATAACTTAATCCCATACTATATCAATTTGCTTATTTGCTATATCATATTCCAGGATACTTGATATCAGATTTTTTATTTCTTGTTTTCTTGCCATTTTTTTACTCTTTTCTTTATAGTGTTATGATAGTGAATAGTATTAGTTCTATTTTTAGAATAGTTTAGTTTATTATTTCTTTATTATTATTATTATTATTATTATTATTACTATTTTTATCTCATAACTAGTATATATCATAACCAGTATATTAGTTATATATAGCATATAGAATAGATCATATAGTTATAATAGATCATGTAAATATGGCATTTCTGTCAGGTATGATTGATATAAGAGATCAAGCAGATTTAGCAGACATGGCAGAACTGGTATATTTATACTATTGTTTACATTATTTTCTTATGATTCAAAGATATATAAATAGGACAACTGTTCTTCCCAGCTGGTTAAGGAATTTTTCTAACTCTTTCCAACTCTTCAATAAACTTTAAACCCAAATCACCATGCCTTTTGCCTTATATTGGATAAACCTTATTGAATTCCTTCATCCTATCAACTCTAGTATATCACAACTAAGGTTATTTTCTCTAACTTAAGTGGCTCCCTGCTACAATTGTCTGTTAATCTATTCAATTTTAAGGTTTATTGGATAAGTTGACAAATTGGTGGTGACTGTGAGATATATTACTTTGTAAATTAGAAAACTATGTGAAAGAAATTGAATCTTTGCTCAGTATTGGAAGTATTTACTATTAAAAGTGAGAACAGTAATTTGAAATCCAAAGTCTAGTAAAGGATTTGAGTATTTTGTTTTATAAGTAGTTTTAAAACACATTTTATTACTAATCAATTATATGACGAGTTTCATAAGCTATTTCTAAATAGTGATATCAATTAAGAGCACTTATTCTATTCAAATAATTCTTATAAATTTTGTTATCCACCTAAAGAACCAACCACTACCTTCTTAACCTTCTGGCATTGGCTTCAAATTGAATTTTCCACTACCACTTACATGTCCAAAACTTAGGAATATTTCCAATGATTACTTTCTTATTCTTTTATTAATCAAAACCATATTATTAGACAACTTATCTTTTTTATAAAATACACTCAACCCCTTTCCTTTGATAAAGTCCTTATTACTCTTCTCAAGCCCTAGTGAAATTTGAATACTTCACAATCGATTCCCTCCAAAATTCTTCTAAATCACCTGATTTATTACCCTATCTTTTAAGTCATCTGACTTCACCCATCTCTCCATCTTTTAAATATCAAAGAAATCTCTTATTTACAAATGATTCCTTAGATTTAGAACTTCTTTTTGAAAATCCTAACAATATAACTACTTCTCAGGACATTCTCAACTATCTCAAGGTTAATATCTATCAGAATATTATTGGAATTGAACCGTTCAATGGAGATGATACTCAAGATCCAATTACTTGGCTCTCAGCTTTTGAAAAAGCCACAAAAGTCAACAATTGGGAAAATGAAAGGCTCCTATGAATGCTTAATGGATATCTACAGGATGAAGCAGAAGAATGGTAGACCACTTATTATAACAAGAACCATGCAGACAATGATGCAATAAAATAGAAAAATATTAGAAAAGTATTTATAAAAGAATTCTGCACTCAATGATGGATTAACAAGTGGGTCATAGACTTGGAACAAAGAAAACAAGAACCTACTGAACCTGTTAATTCTTATTATTCAAGAAATTGATAAAATAAGTTGACCAATATAAAGAAATAGATGACAATCAAAAGCTTTGATATTTTATTTGAGGATTATTACTATACTTGACTCCTATTGTCTCTATGAATAATCCAATCAGTATTCAAGAAGCAATAGAATGTGTCCAAGCATATGAAGCAGGGCAAGATATGAACAATTCGGAAGAACCACAGTATGACCTATGCAATATAATATTGCCAAAAACACTGAAAATCCAATGGACCAATTGATTAAGAAATTTGAGAAAATGCAATTGAATTTGGCTAAACGAATCAAACTTTTCTCAGCACAAGTAGAGAAACAAGCCCAATGTCCTATACAGTTCTCATCCAATCAAAGAAAAACCATTACTTGTTTCCGATGAGGAGAACCTGAACATATAGTATGTGATTGCTTATCAGAAAAAATCCAATCAAAGCCCACAAAACCAAGAAAGCCAATTAATTATTTGACTGTGGAAGCAAGCTCATCATCAGAGGATAAAGAAAATGAAATCTATATGGGACAAAAAATAAGATCACTATATTCGACCAATCACAAAGAAGCTAAAAATAAACAGAAGCAATCAGAATCATAGAAGAAATTAAATCTGTGAAAAAGAAAGGTTATCCTTGCAATCCAACCAATGGAAATTAAAAAATTGGGACCTAAGAAAAAAACAATACAACCAATCAAACCAAACAACTGAGAATGAAATCTCAATCTTCTGTGGTAGACCAATTACCACCATACAATATTGCTAATGATATTTTGGAACTGAAAGCTTCTGCAATATTGAACCAAATGTTATAATATTCCAATCAATGAAAAAATTTGGTGAAGATCCTGAAACATCCTTAGCAAGCAGTAGAAACCAATTATATATCTGATAAAGATCACTATAGAACCACTGCTGCGAAATGTTATATTCTAATCAGGGGTACCCCAGTAATTGCAATCTTGGATTCTGGAGCTGCTGCGAGCATTATTATCAAGAAACTCATAGATAAACTTGGATTGGAACCAGATACACCTTCCAAAATAATAATAATTATAGCCAATGGAAATCAAACACAAGCATTGGGACAAATTACAAACTTGAATATTGCTATTCAAAATATTATCATGCCAGTAAAGCTACAAATCATCGAATTACATGAAGAAACCTCCTATTAGAAACTGATTGGTTGAAATATATAAAAGCCAAATGGAATTTCAATCAATAAACCCTACAAATATCATATTAAGGAAGGAAAATAAAAATTGAAACCACATATCTGGCAAATATTTCTCTCCAATTACCAAGCGATAAAGAGCAGAATGATGACCAGTTATTAGAAGAAATCAAATATGAAACTGAAGATGATCTTGAAGAACAGGAAGCCTATACCTCCGATCTAATTTTGGAAAGTACGGATGAAAATCCTGCAGTCTTTCTAATTGACACAACTGAAACTAAGGAAGAACCCAAGGTGACACAAGGAGTACTAACTGAGGAACAACAAGAACAAGTAAAAATTATATTGGACAACAATAAGAATATCTTTGCAGATAATATTTCAAAAGAAGGATAAACAAGTGATCTAGGAAAAACAACAGTGATTACATATTATATCAGTACTAGAAATGCTATTCCAATTAAATAACAACCATACAAGGCATCCCCCAACCAACTAGAATTTATTAAAAAGGAGATCGAGGAAATGCTAAAATGAGGAATTATTAGCCCTACTACTAGTTCATGGTCTTCACCTATAATTATTGTATCAAAGAAAAACAACAAATTCTGTTTCTGTGTAAACTATAGGAAGCTAAATTCAATAACTGTCAAGGATGTTTATCCAATGCCAATCGTGAATGACTTATTGAAAACCTTCAATGGAGCACAATGGTTCACATGCCTAGATTTAGCTAGTGGATATTGGCAAGTGCGATGAACGATTAGGACAAAAGCAAAATAGCATTTGTTACCAAATATGGACTATATGAATTTAACATCATGCCCTTTGACTTATGCAATGCACCAGCCACATTCCAATGACTAATAGACAAAATTCTGGCTCCTTATTATAACAAATTTGTGGAAGTATACTTGGATGACATTACTATCTTCTCAAAGACATTTGACCTATATTGCCAACATGTGACAATTATTTTGGATGTTCTGAGACAAGCAAATCTGAAGATAAATGCTGAAAAATGCCATTTCTTTCTGGCAAGCGTTAAATTGCTAGGTCACATAATTAACTGTGAGGGAATTCAACCTGACGATAAGAAAATTGACAAGGTGAAAAACTTTCAAGACCAATTAATGTTAGATAATTGCGAGGATTTCTAGGATTAGCCTTCTATTACCAGAAATTTATTAAGAATTTTTCAACAATTGCATGACCCCTCAATAATCTTTTGGAAAAAGGAGTAGTGTTTAATTGGACTGATAATCAATAACAAGCTTTTGAAATTTTTAAACGACTATTAATTACTTCACTTATTCTAAGATATTTAGACTTTTCCAAACCATTCCATGTTTATATTGATGCTTTAGGAACTGGAATTGGAGCAGTATTAGCACAAAAAGAAAATAAAAAGAAATATGCAATAGCATATACTAGTCGAAGTTGAACAAGGCCGAACGAAATTATTCAGTAACCAAACAGGAATGTCTTGCTATTATTTGGGCTGTAGAACACTTTCACCAATACCTGTGAACCAATCATTCAACACTACAATGGTTAAAAACAACTGAACTAAAAGAATGACATGCCCGATGGATATTACACTTGGAACCCTATAATTTTACTATTATTTACTGATCTGGAAGAAAACACAACAACGTTGATGCTATGTCCCGAATATATGAAATTGAAAATTTACATTTGGAACAATATTAATCAAAAAAGATAACAAGAGACAACAATCTGACGATAAATAATATTCAGTTCAGATTGTCAATGTCCTGGCAAAAATACAGCAAAAATGGATTCACAACAATATTGGCAAATCAAAAATTATCTTCTTAACAACAAATTATCCAGCGATTTAAATACATAACAACAAAAGCAACTATAAGCAAAGGCAAAATTCTTTGAAGTGAAAAATAACTAATTATATAAAAAGGATTGATGACATCCTATACCAGTTGGAGATCTATTCTCAAAAATAGGAATCAATATTGTTGGACTATTACCAATTACAAACAAAAGAAATAGATATATTGTTATAGCAACTGACTATTAAATCAAATAGCCAGAAGCCGAAGCAATATCTGAAGCAACAGAACAACGAGTTGTAGATTTTATTTATCAAACTATTATTTGCTGACATGGATGTCCAAAACAAATATTATTCGACTGAGGAATACATTTTAGAAATGAAATAGTAGAAGCTTTATTAAGAAAATTCCAAATTTAACATTTATATTCAATCCTATACCACCTCAAACAAATGGATTGATTGAATGATTCAATAGAACACTATATGAGTCATTAGCAAAAATCACTGAAGGAAATCAGAATTGGGATGAATTTATTGCACCCACCTTTTTTGCATATCGAACCGCCAAACAAGTATCTATCAAAATGACATCCTTTTATCTAATATAAGGACAAAAACCCATAATGCCCCATGAGGATATGAATGAAGTTATAGAAGGAAATATCTTGATCTGACTATTTGATTTGACTGAAATCTTGCTACAAGACTGAGGAATTGCTCAGAAAAATATCCAAATGACCCAAAGAAAACAAAAGAAATGATATGACCTAAAAATCAAAGGAGACAAACAATTTAAAATTGAAAACAAAGTATTACTCTATAATATGGCAAGAGATAAACATTTTACCAGAAAACTAAAACCCAAGTGGAAAGGACCGTACTACATCCACGATATTCTAAGAAATGGAGCCTACAAACTAAGGACCCTGGAAGAAAAAGTAATGGCTGCACTAAAGATGGGTCCTTAAATTATTTGTGAGGATATAATTCAAATGTCCCTTACTATTAAAAATTTTCATTTCTATATTAAGAAATAAAAAAAAACTATCTACAAAGGTTCTTTATAGTTTTAAGCATCCATACAAATCATTTTTGAAATTATGTTCCTATTGAAATAAAGAGCTAGGAATTATGTTCTCTAGGGGACATGGACATAAAGAGACGTAAATTTTATATGCTAAATACTTTAGGGACCCATCTTTAGGCTGCACCATTCAATACCGCTTTGTTGAAGACCTATTATGACCAGGAACAATGGGAATCTATAATTGCTATTGAACAATAAAAGAAAACTTGAACAAGTGAAATGTAGTACAATAACAATGGCCCTATAGGGCTTCCATTAATTATTGCAACCAGCTCAACTGAGCTGCTCAGCGACTGTTACATTTTCAAAAGTGAATAATACCAAGTGATGATACAAGTATCAAAAGAAACGATAAAGAAGAACCTTAAGAGAATTTCCATAATGAAAAGCTTCAGTTAAATGGAACAGGAACTTGAACACGCAACTGAATTAAAAGATGATCTAAGCGAACTACTTGATGATGCAAGTTCTCATTTTCAAGTTCTAACTCATGAACCCAAACTGAACTAGTATAAAAAGACAGCCAACTTATTTCTTCACAAAGGACTTCCAAGTTATTTTTCAACAAAACTCTGAATCTTTTGCCCTGACGAATCTGATGCTTCAAAAATCGAACACGTTCTTGTAAAATTGTAATGGTTTCCTAGGAAGGATCATACAAACCCAAACGAGTGAAACAAGTAGCTCTTGCAATACAATTTTTATAAGGTATAGTAAATAAGTATAAATAACTTTGACCATTGATCTTTAAATAAGAATTTTGAAGAATCATGTGGAAGTTATGGAGCCTTTTGAAAATTATTCAAAAGATATATACATCAGGAAATTTTTTGGTGGAGATCTCCGGAGATCTCCACCCATAAAAAAATTTTCGAAAATTTCTGGAAAAAAC
>CAJVPV010002928.1:0-12095 GCA_910591835.1 Acaulospora morrowiae | reverse complement strand
CTCCCTTACTATGGACCATCTTTTATGATCCCATGGTCACAAGAATAGCTTCGCACTCAGCAACTTCCAAGATTCTCACCTATATGGACGATGTTGCCCTCACAAGTTCAAGCATGCAAGCCCTACAAGAGACAACAAACATTTTCTGCTCCTTCCTGCTCTTAAATTCTATTAAATGTAATCAAAAGAAGACAGAATTAATCACTAACCTCAAGACAAGAAACCTAAAAAGAAATCAGTTTCTTACTATCGAAAGCGCCAATATATACCCTAGACCATATGAAGAAGGCATTAGATACCTTGGTGTTTATCTATCAGAAAAATCCTCATCCTCTGCTACAATTGTTAAGCTTTCAGAAAAAATTCAAAAGTTCACTAACGCTATCGCATCACAAAAAGGCTGCAATGGCACAATAACTAAACAAGCCTCCCACTGGATCATACCAGCACAACTAGACTATGCAATCAATGCCGCAATGCCATCAGAAAGAGAGATAACTGCTCTTTAGAGACAAATAAACAGATCTATAAAAGCTAAACTAGAAGTCGAGCGTACTATCTCCAACAAAATCTTGTACTCTCATGCTGGCCTCAACACAGTTAAACTACAAAACCGTTGTGACCTAACTGCCATCAAAATCCGCATCATCAAACTCACCAACCATAAAATTATTCCATCCACTCTAAAAGAGATTACATCAATACAGGCTGTACAAGCAATCTGGTGCTGCCCAATCTGCTTCCCTTACTATTTTGAAGAGTCTTGGATTACCTCCGCAGCCATCTTAGCAAAAAAATACAACATTAGAATCTGCCCATTCCCTTGCCCCCTTAATCTAAATAACCACGAACACTCCATAGGACTAACCATCAGGCTTAAGAAATCTGCTGCTTTCTCTCTATTTTATACCAATATCAAAACTATACATAATACATACATTTACAAGCGAAATATTAAACTTTCATGGGAAGAGATGTATACACATAGAGGTCCCATAATCCCTGGCCCAATTCCTACCTGGTTCTCCTCTATTCCAACCACATCTCCAACAATCAAGGGCGACTCAACTTTTCTTCCCAATAACCCCAACACTAAATTCTGGGTCTTTCTGTGTAATAATTCTATCAACCTTATTAAAGTCCGCATAAACGCCATTCCT
Source organism: Acaulospora morrowiae (assembly GCA_910591835.1). Taxonomy (NCBI): domain Eukaryota; kingdom Fungi; phylum Glomeromycota; class Glomeromycetes; order Diversisporales; family Acaulosporaceae; genus Acaulospora; species Acaulospora morrowiae. The sequence goes on along the minus strand of CAJVPV010002928.1, from coordinate 10,935 downwards.
TTATCAATCATCAAGGGCTTGCACTACCAGCTGGACAACAAAAAAATAATACCATGCTTATGCCCAATCCAACCATGTTTTAAAGAAATTAACATTACTAATCTCAAGTCAGTTTGGCATACCACATGTACAAATTTAAACCACCTCCTCAATAACATTCAGGAGCTCTTGGACTCCTTTTCTAGCATACCACAAACCAATCCACAGATAATCATCTCACCTCCACCACCATCTGATCAACCCATTAATATATCCATGTATTACAACAAAGTTGATAACACTTTGTTCATATCCAAACCAGCCAACACTTTAACCTATACATTGCACTCTAACTTTTGGAGCATTTTCTGGCCAGTACTTCTTCAAACAATCACAGATCTCCCAACTCACTTATCACTCAAAATTTATCTTAACAAAATCCCTGACTTGAAAACCCCCGAGTACTTAAATAGATTAGTCAAAATTCCTTACAGCAGACTCATCAACGAATGCTTCACTCTCATAGCAGCAAACAACATCAATACCTCTTGGTACAAATTAAAAGACCACCAACCACTACCCGCAACTCCCCCCATTATCAATTCACCAATTCTCCAATGTTTATCACCCATATTTACTTTTTCACTCCTAATTAATAATACCCATGCTACCAGCGTCACACACTGGATCAAATTTATAAATTACTACACCAACTTATTTGACATATTTCTGAGCCAATTGGCAACTTACAAACCCTCGTCCTTCATGGAACTAGCAACCATTATCAAAGCAAACAACATATTGAAAACATCTGACCAAACAAAATATAAAGCACTATCAATATTCAGAACAAAACTTCTTGCAAATCAACTTCCAACTAGAATCAAACTTCACAAACGTTACCCCAGTCTTTACCCTGACAATTTGTGCCTAAGATACGATACATATCCCGAGAACCTACCACATATCTTTTCTTGTGTTCATAACAAACCCCTAATTAACAAAAAGAAAATTAAACTCAAAAACTTAATATTAGAGCTCAACTCCAAAAGCATCAAAGCTAATGACTTCGTCGACATTTTCAAACTAACAGACGACAACTTATTAAATATAGCAATCGGCAAATTCAATCATCCATTCAATCTCCTTCAGAAAAAAGAGTACATATTCAACTATACTCTCAAAATCTTATATAAGGCCTGGAAAGCACGTTCCACCTCAGCAACTACTTTACCAGCATCTGGAATAAAGTGGAAAAAAACTTCCGCTGCAAAATTACCTAACATAGGAGCAAATAGCAACTCAACATTCAATACTATTCTAAATCTAACAACTATATCAAACAATTATACTAACAAATCAATATTCACCCCAGCAGTAGTATCATCGTTCTGAACAGGCATTAGCCATTCAGCACTATTGTCGTGAGCCCACTTCCGTAGTGGTACCTGGTTTCAATAGATTTGTTGCGATAGGCTACAATTAATTTACTATGTAAAGATTGTTAATGTAATGACAGTAAATATTCTTATTTAAATAAAGTCTCGCATTTAATGCTCGTTCGCGATAAAAAAAAAAAATAAATAAATAATTCAAGAACAAGATTATTATAATAAGTGAAAGAATATAGATGTATTGAAAGTTGAAAGTTGAAGATTTTTTAATATAAAGTTATTATATATATTAATTTGAAGTTAAGATTAATCACTTCTTGAAAATTGTATATAGTTGAAAAAATTAAAAATAAAAGTTATTGAAGTGATAATAATATATGTTAAGTTTTGAATACAATTATTTTTTATATTAATAATTACTTTTATAAGACATAAATCAAATATGTTTATATAGTTTAAGGCTTTCTTTTCAATAACTAGGTACAACTTTAATAGCCGTAGAAGAGTAGTGGCTTAAGTTGTCAAATTATGGAATACAACTCTCTAGTATTTTATTTTTACTTATAATAAAAATACTTTACTTTTATTTATATTAGTTAGGCTTAGATTACTTTTTTTTTTTAATAGTATCATTGTTGCTTATAAATCATAACTCTATTGTTAATAATATTTGTGAAAAATTAAAAGGTTTGTAAATTAATAATGTAGTTAAGATATTGATGAATCAGGTATGAAACCTGCTTCAATTTTGTTGTATTGTTTTGATGCTTGTTTGATTAAAGATTACTGAAATTTGTACAAAATATAGTTATATATTATTTCAATTCAATATGTTGTCAATTGATTGTAATTGTTGTTGTTATTATTGTTGTTATTGTTAGTATATGGATATTTTGTTAAAAAAGCTGGTTGAAAACAAGTTTAAACAGGTTTGATTTTGTTATTAAGAAAGTAAAGAAATTTGATTGATTGTTGATTGTACTGTATATTGATCTTTTGATAAATATAACTAAGTATGATTTTTGGAATTAAAGGAAATAGTAATAGAATAAGGAAGTGAAATGTATTGTTTTTTATAAAAAAGAAATAAAAAATTTGTAAAAGTTATGTTAAGATAAACATTAGATCCAATAACTTTGTTTGAATATATGGTTGAAGATGGATTTATAATATAGAGAAAAAAAAGAAAAGAAAGAAGAGTGATTATAATGATCATATAAAAGGAATGATTTTTAAAAACAAAAATTATGAAGGAAAAATGTTACGGACCTGTCTCTATGCAACCAAGAATTAAGAAAGACTCTCAACTTGCTTAGGTCTTGACCAAAGATCCTTGAGTCTTTATGTCTTTTTTATATAAAATTTATTTGTCTTAGAAAAATAAAGAAAGAAAAGCACTTCATTTAAGTGTGACCTACTGTAAAAAGCAAAATGACCGTCATACTGACACATGTCTTAATCGACGTCACAAATACATCGTATATAACACTTGATAAATATCCCATATCGGTGGTCTAAAAAACAAAACACACGTCACTCGAGCGTGGCCTAAAAAGCAAAACACACGTCACTCGAGCGTGGCCTAAAAAGCAAAATACACGTCATTCTCGGGGGGGGGGGGCTATAGTCCGAATTAAGTGGGATAGTTGGAGTCTATTAATAAACTCCAACTATCCCACTCAATGTCATTTGCAATTGTCTCTCATTAATAAAAAACATTTAGTGCACTTGTAATTATAGATATTTAGATCGATTAATACTGAATTGTATATGTAATTTTAATAAATTGGGAAATTAATAAATTAATTAAAAACTTAGTACACAAATTAAATTAAGATAAGTTAAAAGCCCAGTTTATGGATTTTTTTGACATCCTTGCATTCGTCAAGATCATTCAATTTTTCCCACCAGTCAAAAAGAAATTTTTCAGAGATCAGTTTGAACCAGGGCGTAAATTTCCAATCTATTATTAGTAAAATTATGAATCAGCGTAAATTTAAAAGTGACAATTTTAAGAAAAGAGTGATCTTTGGGACTTACCGCCGGGATTATTAAATCTTTTTCGTAAGTCTTCCAAAGATAAATACTCCACAGCCTTAACTTCATTTTCGTTAACTTCGAGATCAACGTTAGCTCGAATTATGAGAATATAATCAACTATTAGGGGCAAAAATAAGAAGTTTAGTAATTTGAATTTAACCCAAGTTTTTCCCGTAATTTACTGCATGATGAAAGATACCTTCGTGTTCACCCCAAATTCCATCAGAAGGCGCCAAGTAATGAATTCTAGTCAAAAATGAAAATTTGTCAAGCGGTACTTGTTCATGATTAATACCCAGCTCATGATTTAATTTTCTTTGAGCTGCACGACGAACACCTTTTAAAAATTAAACGGAATAAATAAATACATGTAGGATATAAACAATGAACATTCGACAGGAGACAAAATAGATGCCAACCAATTTGATCATCTTCCTTCAATTCAAGTGGGGTATTCAAAGGATGCGAACAGCAAGTGTTTGTCCATAAGCCAGGGAATGTAATTTTATCATCAGACCGTTGTTGTAACAATAATTTATTTTCGGAATTGAAAAGGAAAACAGAAAAGGCACGATGGAGGAGCCCCTTATTTATATTTTCCATAAGATGACCTGAATTTGTCAGACAAAAATGCATTTTAGATAGATATAATTTTTTTAAAAAAAAATACGTGTTAATAGAAGATTCTCACAATTTTTTTTCGTATCAGCACCGATTCTTCGATCATTCTCGTCTACAAGAATGCACATTTCCTCCATCAGTTTCACCTGCTCTTTGTCGTATGAGTCGAGACTAACATTGACAGACATTTTCTTTAACTGAAGAATTTTATTAATCTTTGAAATAACCGATAGGGGATTTTGAATCGATTTATGTCGTCGCACTAATTTTTTGAAAATGTTGATTTGCATCATTTCCTATAAAATGAAATCATTTATATCCGTACCTTAGTTCAGACACATTTTTATAGAATTAGGAAAGAGCATCGAGGAAAATTTTTTTCTACCAATTAAGGATGTTAACGTTAATTGTCCATAGTTTTGGAAATCGCACATGATGATTTATGGTTACACGTGGAATTGTTAGTTTTATCTTAGGATTATTGTAATGACGCAATAGACAACAACACATTGTTCTCACATAATATATAGTATTGCTAAACTAGATATTATTGATTAAAAAAAGCAATACATTTTATTATTAACAATAGAAAGTTTCAAGTTCATCTAAAAATAATTCATCAAAATAATATACACAGCATATCTATGTTACTTATTATTATAAATAACAATAATAAATGTTTATTTTAAAAATATAATTAACTATATATTTATTAGAAATATCGACAGTAATAATCATCACGCTTCCTATTTTACAAAGGTTTTATTAAAGTTATAATATACGCATATGTATGTATGTATGTAATATTTATGGATCTGTAAAAGTAAGTTATAAAATATGACAAAATTTTTAACATAATACTGTAAAAAAAAAAATATACAAGATTAATTAAAAGTATAAGCATTTTGAGCAGAAACCGAACAAAGAATGAAGGGATACGGATAATAACAATACAAGCTTTAGTGAGTAGAGTACATATATACATTTAACCAAAACAATATTTTTTGCAATGAAAAATTGATCATTGCGCATAATAGAAATAGTTCATTATTTGAAATAATAATTCATAATCACTCCTTGGGAAGATATTGACACTATGAACTAGAGCCAAAACCTAATGTCCATTTAATACGGAGTTGTTCGATCCATCTTGTGTATATCATCTCTGATATCGGCGATTTAGGTTTCTCGGATTCACTAATATCCATTGCATCCGAAGGATTTTCGGCAGGTAAAGAATCATCTTCATCTTCATTTGGTTGTAGGGAGGACGATGACGTCTCATCGATGGTTAACTCGGGGGTTGTTAGAAATGCGTCTGAAATTACGCCCAGATCTGATAATTTTTCGCACACTTCAATATTGCTAGAAAAACAAATCAGATCTTTGTTAGATGAAAGTGAGCAAAAATCAAGAAGCAACAAATATAAAAAAAATTACCTTTTTAATTCTGATAATATCTCAATCAATGTGGTAATGACCAGATCGGGATTAGCATAACCCAATTCCTCTATTCCTTTCTCAAACAAACTAAGCGCCTCGATATCATTAGCTCTCAATTCATTTGACTTAATCTATAAATAAATAAATAATAATTTCTTGAAATCAATACTTCCGACCAATAAAAAGAATACGTTAACGAGAGAAATCCAAACCTTTTCTATTGATGGGATTATCACTTCATTGACTAATTGCCTTCCAACAATTCCTTCCTCTGTTACCGGGTCCACAATGGGAATATCCCGTGGGAACGATGAAAGAGAAACGGAAGAACGGTTACTGGATGGAATATTTATACTAAAAGGCCTCGGTGCGCGCACAGTATTAAGACTGTTAAATAGGCGAAAGCAAATAATTAGGTATATATAACCAATCGACACGATTAATTGAGCTTTTTTTTTCTTTAGCTAATATGATGCCTACCCTTCGCTGGTATTCAGGGAATCGATTGTACCATTTTTATTGGTGGCCTCAGGATTTTCAGAAGTATTTTCCTCCACTCCTCCATCGAAGCTTGCGAAGAAAGAATTCCTCTAAAATAATATAGACATAGATTTGAATTTCTAATGCTTCATGAAAATCAGCAGAATTATTCGTGCTACTACTTAGGTAAATTAGACTTACAGCAATATTTGATAGTTTTACGGTAGAATTCCTCGATGCAGTCGATAGTCGTCGCAACTCCCTTGAAGTTTCTGGCTCTAGTCGAATCGTGCCATCCAGATATGCTTGCTTTATCGTTTCGAAATCCCAAGACGCATATGAAATTCTATTTTGCATCGTCCTAAATAAAACGTGATATGAGTACGCATTATATAAAGTGCGATTCAATGCATGAACGAACAGGTGAATGATTCAATTACATTGTCCTCGTAAACATGGATGGATCTCTTTGACAACCATTCACCTTCCAAGTATTAAACCGTTCCACCAACTCTTGTAATTGCATTGTATTGCGCGCATTCTTTATGAAACGATGCCTTAACAAATCCCTCGCAGTAGGTCTCTATTTTACATACATATAAAAAAAAATTAGCATCATCCTCTAATGAATTACACAGGAGAGAATGGATTAACATCTCGTACGTCTTCAGGATTTTTTATCAGACATAAGCTGACAAAGTCTTGGAATGCACTAGAAAAATTTCCTCCAAGTGACGGTGGTTTTGCCTTTGGAATTAAAAACAATACACGCATAGGATGATATTCTGACAAAGGTGGTTCGCCTTTGGCCATCTCAATGGCTGTAATCCCCAGTGACCAGATATCGGCCTATAAAAGAGAAATAGCGTTTATATCCAACGATTGAGATCTCAAGACTTTTAAGATAATCCAATGATACCTTATGATCATAGCCCGCCTGACGAATAACTTCTGGTGCCATCCAAAACTGAAAAGCAATTATAATCAGTTAACAATTCAAAATTAACAATTATGACGTGCAAATAATCAAGACTCACCGGTGTTCCAACAAAAGTGTTTCGCCTACTTTTGTTAGCTGAAAGCTGAGCGGCCACGCCAAAATCAGCTGTGATTCATTTTAAAAAGCAATTTAGATCCATGATAAACCCCGAAGCTTCCACGAATGCACACTTACCTAATTTCACTTTTCCCTCTCCAGAGAGTAGAACGTTGGCGGCTTTACACAAAAACAATGGATGCAAATGAAATAAGAATAAGATAGTAGGTGAATTAAAATGATAAGATGGAAGGTACCTTTTATATCTCTGTGTATTTTTCCTTCAATGTGCAAATACTCTAAGCCATACAAAAGTTCTCGGAGAATGATAGCGATGTGCTGTTCATCAAACGGACCAGGTTTGAGCTGCAATGAAAGTAATGATAAGTATTTTTTATTTTTTTTAAATAAAAATATTGAATGAGAAAGACGCGCCTTACCAGGTCTAAACATGATCCGCCAGAAAGATATTCCATCACTTAATATATAATGTAAATATGCATCGGTTAAATGAGAACATTTGAAGAAGTGATTTAGCGCAATGAATCAAAGAAATCATTATTCTACCTATCCACAACTTAAACCCTTTGACAAACGAGCCATAGTAACGAGTGATATATGGTGAGTCGCATTGTGACAACAACGCTATTTCCTGTTGAATCTCACTTATATCGTCGTCCGAATCTTCCAAGTTAATTTGTTTAATGGCGACGACCTCTTTGGTATCTTTATTTATGCTTAAATAGGCATTTGGGGTGTTATTTGGTGAGATAAACGCATATATGCAAATAAATTTGCGAAGAACACTTGACAACACATACGCCTTGTAGACCGTTCCAAAAGAACCAGTGCCAAGCTTTTCGAGCAACGTATAAAGCTCTTCGGGATCGTGTCCAGCCTAAATACATTTGGCATAAGTTAAATGGTTAGAATGAGAAAGTTAGCACATAGCAAGAAAACAAGGTGCAATACCATTTCAGAATACTCGTTTGTCAGGGTGAAAATTATGGAATGTTCGTAGACGTCAAACAATAAAACGTTCGTAATGAGGTGACACGAAAAGCGCAATGTCTAGTACATGCGTTGAGGTTAAATACAGATTTGAAAAAAAGACCTGAGAATACTAGCTTATTACCACTACCTGCCTAGTGAAAAATCAGGAGGTAAGCTATTACACCAAATGCTCGACGTCGGTTCGATCGATTCCCTTAAAAAGCTATGACCAACTTATGACCTAATAATATAGCCACAGGGAACGTGTGGAGAATTCAGGGGAGGGGATCTACCGTTCATGAGAATTATCAAGGAGTTCATTTCCGAAAATTCGAACCAGCAAGGAGGTTTACTTTCACCAAGATTACAAATCACTTTAATTTTATACTTTCTATATTTAAATTGATTTTTAAAGTGATTCATCTTGATAATTCGAATTACCATTTGTAAAATGATTGTTTAACAAAGAATTTTATTTTTTGTTATAGTCATATTAATTTTATTTGTCTTCCCTGAAAGCTGAAAATTTTTGAATTTTGTAGAACCCCGGGGGTGAAGACGTCACAAAAAGAAATCAGGGAGCATTCATCAATCCGCCAAGATTTTGGAAAAACAATTACCACCTTAGGTGGTCAAATGTTAGCGTTAGGTTTTATAAACTTAAAGGATTTTCCACAGATACCTCTTTACGTTCTAAAAGAACATTAGAATTGCACAAGATACAAACCAGCTGATCGACCAAGCCAAACTTTGTCCGTTGGAGAATTGGGTAGATTTCCTTTTTTGCAACTTGAAGTTAAAGCATATTTGTTTACACGTTTGTTTGCAACATCCATATTTGTTTGTACGTTTGTTTGCACAAACTTTCGCATTAGCGAGAGTTCCGTGAATGATATCGGGACGGCCATTACACCGACGCTTGTCGGGTTTGATGGTCCGGAGTGACGATAATTAACCGCAACTGAAAAAGAAAAATGTTTAATTGTGCATCAATATCTTTATAAAAATTACTTGATTATAATTATAAGTTTAACGTAATATATATACAGTATTTATAAAATTAAAATCTTAATATTTTATTTAAATATTAAATATTAATATACGTATATACAGTATTTTTTTGATAAATAATATCACTTATATAGTATAACAAGTTTTTATACAAACTAAATTTTTATTTAAATATAATATTTTATTAATTGATCAAGTCTTTAAATATTACAAAAAAATTTTCTAAGTAATGAATTTTTAAACTTTATTATTAATCTTTTATTGTATTTTAATTATAGTTATATTTTTAAATTTTTTTTATAATAAAATATTATTTTTCATAATTTTATATTTAACAATTCATTTAATTTTATTTAAAAATTTTATTTTTGAAGATTTATAAAATAATTATTTATATATTTATTTTTTATTGATAATTTTTTTTTTAATTAATATTATTATAATAGTTATAAGTATTTATATTTCTTTTAAAAATTTAATTTTTATTATATTAATCTAAAAATTTCAATATTAAATAATTTATTATAACTTGTAAATTATTTGTTTTTTAAATTTGTCTAATTATAAAATCAAAAATTAAATAGAAATTAAAGTTACAAGTCATTTTTTAAAAAAAAATTTTAATTAAAAATATAAATAAAAATAAAAATAATCTAATAATTAAATAATTAAAATTTTTTAAAAGTTAATTTGTAAATATAAAATATAATAATTGATACTTTTATATTTAAATTATAAGATATTGAATTAATTTCAAGTAATAATAATCAATATAATATTAGAAAATAAAAACTTTTTTTTACTTCACATTCAATTTTTTTTTTAGAAAACTTCTAAAAATAAAAAATAAGACTTTTACAAAACTTATAATTCATATAATTATTTAAAAAAACAAATAAGAAAACAATAACAAATATATATTGAGAACAAATGACCAATATCTTTTATTTTATATTTAGATATTAGATATTATTTTATTAAAGATCTTTAAGTAAATATTGTCTTTTTAGAAAAGAAATAAAAAATATATATTTTTTAATTTATAGTAAAGTTTCAGAAAGCCAATATTTATTATTACTATTATAACCAGTTATATGTCAAGTTAAATACTTTCCTAAATATTATAATAACTTAAAAAGGATTTACATAATTTTATTCAATAAATTAGATAATTTTGCTATTTTTCTTGAATTAAAAGAACATTAAATTTTTTATTAATTGTACAAAGTTAAAAAATTCTTATCTTATATATTGAAATCTTAAAAAATTTTATACTCAAATAAACATTAAAATAATTATTATATATTAACAAAAAATAATATATTAACAAATAATAATATATCAACAAGTAATAATACATTAATTTTCATATATTAACATGTTTTTTTTTTGTAATGACTATTGTACACATTGTTTATTAAATATTGTTATAAAAAAAAAAAAACTCTTTCCCACTCCTCCTTCTGTGCTTGAAAATTTCCTTTTTAGGAAATTTTTGAGTTGTTTACTTTTTTCTTCGCTCTTCCCCTTCCTCTCTCCTTTACTTCCCTTTCCCATATCCTTTTATTTCCCCTCCCTATTTCTTACTCCTCTCTTCTATAAATTTTCTTATATAAAGCTTACCCCTCCCCTGCTGAAGTTAGGTTTTTCCTTCTTCCTGAAGGTTTTCTTTCTAGGCCTCTCTTTTTTTTATAAAAACTCGCTCTCCATAACATCAATCCCCTGGCCAGTCGGCTCCCTTTTCTCAAGACCATATGTAGAAGTAGTAACTTCTCTTAAGACGTGGGCTTCAGAATTTTCTCTCTTCCATGGTCTCACAGAAAAAGGACAGATGGTTTACCCCCTCCAAAAGATCGACATAGTCATCATTACCAAATCCAGTGTTGTTTACTTGTTGATGGCTAAACTAGATACATCTAAGAAACCGGTGTACAACTA
>CAJVPV010002927.1:0-12097 GCA_910591835.1 Acaulospora morrowiae | reverse complement strand
TATTAAAACATATAAATAATTGAGTCATGACACAATTATTTTTGAGGATTTTGGGAATTGAGTCAACAGTAAAATAAATTATACTACATGTATACAATGGATTAACTTATCTCTAGGATTATAATAGGTGATTATAAATACATCTAATTTAGATAGTTATTTTGAAAACAAAACTTAAGCAGAACTTAACTTGGAAGCTAAGAGTTATGTAGACACAACTGTAAATATATTGAGTTCAGATAATTATTATGAAAGTGAAACAGAATTCAACTCAGAAACTGAGAGCTACGTAAATCTATAAGGTGTTATTAAACAACTAAAAAATGAGATTAAGATCAATAATTATAGTGAGGTTGAAAGTATTCATCTCAATGCAATGTTATCTTACTTTCATCTTGTAGACTGTAGCAAGAGAAAAATTAAGGCCAGTGTTATTGCCACTAAAGCTACTGGAAAGAATATTTATCATGCCCATTCTATACAAGCATAAACATTAGATTACATTTGAAGTGGTATCTTCCCAATATCAAAACAAGAAAAACATCTAAAAACGGAGTTTTTTGTGGGATGACAATGTTTTATTGCAGATCAAATCTTTTCTTTAATTGAACAAGTGGGGTATTTCTTCTAAAGATTTATTAAATTACATAAATAAAGAGGTACTTTTCAAACTTTGCTTTGATCAATTACTAACAATAAGTATAAGAACTACTCGTAGATAGATGAAAGAGTTTGAGTTTGAATATTCAGAAGTTAAAAAGGAAATATATATGGATAGTTATAAGCAGGCAGATATTTTAGCTTATCAAAAAATTTTTTTGGAGAGAATGGCAGATTATAAAAAAAGAATGATAAGTTTTTCGGATGAAAATATGGAAATAAAAACTTGACCAGATGTTTAATCTTGGTAACATATGACAAATGTATTTTTTCTGCATATGATAGAAGACATCAGTTATGGAAGCCAAAAGGGAAATAACTACTTTGTAAGAAAGGTCAAGGATAATCCATTCATGTGAGTAATTTTTTTACTGATGCTGCTGAACATTTGGCATTGTATGAAAAAGACAAGGTACACAAGTTTTACTTATTTTGTTTTGTTTTTTTTTCATAAGCATACTAATTGAAATTTTTAGGATTTTTTTCCTGACATTTTGATAGAAACATGTATTATAACATATCCAGGAAAAATCAATAATAGGTGGTGGAGTTTTGATGATCTTGTGAAGCAAGTGATAAAATGTGCAATTTTAATATTCGAAGTTCGTTTTCCAGGTGCAAAAGTTCTTTTTGCATTTGATAATGCTACCAACTATGCTGCATATACAGACAATACTCTTTTAGCAAAAAACATGAATTTGTCACCTGGTGGAAAATAGGAAAAAATGAAGTTTGCATATATTAAATTTATTAAATTTTATTTGATGATTTAACATATTTTATATATAAATATACAGAAGTACCACATATGGAAATATCATTAAACAAGATATGTGTTTTCCTATAAATTACAAAATTCCTAAATCGTGTAATAAATTAAAAGGTTTAAAAGAAGTTCTAAAGAAAAGAAACTTATGGTGTAATGAAATGAAATTGAAATATTAGGATAAATGTGAGGAGAGAAACATTAATTGTTGTACAAGAACAACAATGGCAAACCAACCAAACTTTAAAGCGCAACACAGAAAACTTGAAGAAGTAATTATTTCTGCAGGTCATAAAATTATATTTTATCCAAAGTTTTATTGTGAGTTAAATTACATTGAAAATTTTTGGGGATCTGCAAAACAATACTTACAAAGTTATTGTGATTATACTTGGGAGGATTTAAAAAAAACAGTACCACAAGCTCTTGCATCAGTGCCATTAATTAAAATTAGATAATATTCCAAAAAAGCTTTTAGATATATGGATGTGTATTGTAAAGGATTAACTGAAAAAGCTGCTGAATATGTAGTAAAAAAATATCAATCACATCATTGTGTTCCAGATTCAATCTTATCTGATGTAAATGTAATAGGAAATTAAGAGTTACATAGTATAGCTTTATAATAAAAAAGATAATAAATTGGTTTAAGTTGCTTAAAATAATATTATTTAAATATTATGCAATAAATTGAATTGATTGATCTAATTTTAAATTAAAAGATAATTTTTATAAATTATGTGACATTTTTTTATATTTATTTTATTTATTTATCAAATTTAATTGACCAGTTTACACATGTCAATTTAAGGTGTCCTGCATTATAATTATTTGTTATTCTTAATAATTTAACATATCAATTATATTATTTATTTATTTTTATATAAATAGAATAATTATATAGTTAGATAAAAATAATAAAAAAATTATAAGAAAATTATTAAAAAAATAAAGAAAGACTTGTAGAATAATTGAAAGTAAAAATGATAGAATTAGAAGTATAATAATATTCTAATAATAAAGATATATTTAAATTCCTTAACAAATTACTATAATTATATTTGTCTTTATATAATTATAATTGTTATATCTTTTGCCTTATTATCTTTGAAATCTTAAGCATGCTTTCTCTATAAACTACAGCATACCACATTAGAATTATGTCTTAAATAAAGTGTCTTTTTGCTATCAGTTCATCCTATGCTAATCTTTGAGGTTGGATTGGCATATAATATTATTAACAAAATAATATATAATAATTTTCAAAAATTATTATACAAGAAACAAACAATATATGCCTACCAATTTTTTTATTAACAAATCTAAAAACTTTAAAATAGAAGTACTTGAAGTAAACATATTTGGAAACTTCAAAAAAAAATTAAGTATATTGTTAATTTTTTTTGCTTATTAAAAGACAAGTACAAGTTAATATAAATACTATTTATTAATAAAAATAAATAGTATATTATCTACTTTCAATACAAAAAGAATATGAAAAAATATTTAAAGAAAATAGAAAAAGAAAAAGAAAATTTTAAGTTTATCATTCTAAAATAAGCCAATAACATATTATTTATTAAAATAAACATTAAAGAAAATATTATTGAAAACAATATAAAATAGTTAACAAATTTAAGCTTCTATCAACTCAAAATAAAATATAGTATAATTAAAGACAAAAATAAAAAAGAACAGTTACAAAATTTTTCAATCTCTTAAAAGTTTTTTTATTATATAAAATAATTCAAATCAAGGCTATAGAAAAAAAAAGATAGACAGAAACTTTTTCCCAAACAAATTCGCATCTGAAAAAAACTACCAAAAAAGGAAACCAAAAATTTTTTCGTCAAAAAAAACAGTAAAAGACCCTGGAGGGTCTTCCTCATTCTCCAAGGGTCAACCTATCGAACCAACCCATACTCTACTGGATGTCCTTATCACCAACGTTGACAAATGCCTTGCTGTAATCTTTCACAAAAATAACAGTACTAACATTGTATACACTATCCTTCCCATTACCAATACTCGCCTTCCAAAATTCGAAAACTCTCCCAAAGAATGGCTAACACCAGTATGCCTTCAAGAAAATGGCCACAAAGTTCTTAAAGTAATCTCAGTCTCCTTTGAAGTACACAAAAAAAGACTTGGAAATCATTATACTGAAGTCAAAACCAACATCTTAAATAATATGCCTTTGGAAGCAATGAACTCTTTTTTCAAATACCGACATACCTTTTCTCTATCTGACAGTGACAAAAAAGGAATCATAAAAGCACTAATCAAACAGAAATTCACTTACAGGCTCCATGTCTCTTGAAACAAAATTGATATTAACATCGACGAAGCAATCAAAACCTTCTCTTTGGAGTGAAAAACCGAAATGCCAATACTCTCTTTAAACACTCCTGCCCTAATTGAGGAAAGAATCAATGACAATGGCATGCAGCTTGATTGTGAAGATGAAACATCTCATGCAAGTACCCCTGAACATAATGCCAATCAGTCCAGCCCTTATGCAGCATTCCCTGAGCATAGCGATGACCAAACCAATACTGGCGCAACACCAAATAAAAATCTTACAGTACGACACACCAATCAGGATCACAGTACAGCCAGCTACCACTCATTACAGGACCCAGGACAACCAGCCACAGCAAATATGGAAATTGATGGTCACCCCTCTCCCACCAAATTAGTGGAAACTCTGAAATCTCTCACCAACTCCTGGGCAGAGAAAACTAACAAAGCACTAGAATCAACACAAAATAATACCCCCACCAATACAAATAACATTAGAGACAATACACCACCTGACGAACAAGAAAAAATCCTAGAGCTATGTGAAGAATTCAACAACTGTAAAAGAACTCCCAAAAATATAGTCAGTCTCTTCCTTAAAATCAAAGCCGATACAATTAGCACCCCAAGGACAACATTGAAAGGTACTTTTGCAAAAATCAAATACAGAGATCGAGATTTCTTCAGAACTTTTGCCAAGGACAAGTTAATCAAGGGACAACACCAAAAAGAATATGAATTTATTGAAGATAAATTCCACTTCAACTATCGTCAAGCTAATAACCTGGGCTATATTACAAGATCAGTCAAACATAAAATTAGAAAACTGATCAACAAGGCCCTGTTCATAACATATCTTAGATCTACAGACCTTAACCTTCTCAAATACTGGCAAGTAGTTCAATTATTAGAATACAGTTTCAACTTCTTTGTGGATCCATCTCTGGAAAAAGTTGATTACCAAGAACTCTACCAAACCTGCGAAGCCATGATTCAGAAGAACCTACCAGAACTCCTTGAGGATCCAAAGGATATTCCCATATCAATATTAGTAAGACTTCCCAAAGCAATTCCAATCACTAAGGCCAGTGACACTCGTGATATTGCAAGTAGTCTTAGAGTATTTTACAACTTTGACCTATTGCCCACCTCATACTTCGCAAAAAGACCAGACCTTCCAACAGACCCTCTAGACCTCAATAGAGAAACAGAACACCCTTTTCCATTCACAGAAAGAAGTGAACTTGTAAACCTAAAGTTTTGAGTTGACAAGCTTAGGGAATTTTATTATGTACCAAGCAAACTTCATGACTCATATTTTGATCTACCTCCACCCAAGCTCCAACTTCCACCAACATATAAAGATTTGCCAACATATATTGCCAAACACTTTCTAGTTAATAATAGTATTGAGGACTTTAAAAGAGGAGTTCAACTTCTCAAAGACAACAACTACACAGTAAAACGACTTCCACTCGACTACATCAAAGTAAACTGCCCATTGCCACCCTCCCATTGATATAGTGAAAACAATTCTATCCCCTTACCAGTTACTACTCAGGAAGAGGCCAATGAACTTATCAAGGACCTAAAACACAAATTCTTTATCAAATTACCCCTCAGACCAGAATGGATTAAGGATAATCTTATCCAGTTCAACAAACCCAAATTATCAAATTAATTTGATACAGTTGAAGCTGAACTGGATATCTCTAAAGAACAAATGAACAGAGAAGCACCTGACTTTAAACAAACCATTGCAAAAATCAGAAACAAATACATAGGAGAAATTCCAAGAGAGTGGATTACCCCTCTATTATCAGGTCTACCAAATCTTGCTGAGGCCATCAAATACCTTTCTGAAACCAAGGTCAACATTACACTACCACTAGTAGACAATCTTCACCTGAATAACAATATCAAAACCTTGAACAAAATCTTCCACTTCACCAGACTTCCCCCTGAGTTCATAACCGAACAAGAGTCACCTGAACCAGCGATGACTCTTCTCCTAAAACTTATTTAATGACAAGTACAAACCAGTCCAACTCACAACTCTTCTTTAACAAACCCTATACCTCTTTAAAGAATCTTATCAATATTACAACCCTCAATGTAAGAGGACTCACACAAAAAGCAAAGCTCAACGAACTCACCAAAGCAATAAAAAGTGAAAGAAGTATCCTGTGTGCAACAGAAACAAAAGCCTCACTATCAAACCCCCTACCAAAAACTTCAAATAATAACGTAATCATCTCAAGTCAACCAAGCAATATAACAACAAACGGTACCTGTATTATCCTTATCAAAGCCATAGCCACACATATATTTAAGACCTTTTCAATGAATGAATTCTGGTGTACCATACACCTTAAATTCAAACCAAAAGTGGACACCATAATAATCTCTTGCTACCTACCACATGAGAGGAGTTTGAGAAGAACAGCAGTGTCTACTATCAAAAAATTCATTTAACAACATCACAAAAAACACATAATAATTGCTGGAAACTTTAACTCATATCCCAAAACAGCCCTCTCGATTAATGCACATTTCCCCTCATTCAAAAGAAATATCTATAAACATCTATTCAACTTCGTAGACATTGCAAAAGCTACGGGTAAGGAGCACCTGTATATACATACCACGTCCACCAGTGTATCAAGGATCGATCAGATTTGGATTACTAAAAATCTTGCCAGCAAAATCCTTTGTTACAAAGTTTCAGAACAGCATGCCATACCAACCAACCACAAACAAGTCGATACAATACTAGATTGGTTCGAATACAAACCTAACAGAATATCCTTATCAACAAAAACTTATCAGTTCCAGAAGGCCAGTAAGGAACAACTCAATGCAATGCAAGAAGAGATAGAACTACACTGTATAGAAATGCCCAATCTGTCGTGGAAAACACTAAACACAGCAATAAAGACCACCATGGATGATAACATATCAAAAAGAGACCAATCAGTTCAAACAAAAAAGTTGAATCCTCTGAGACACTATGAAACTGCAATCAAGTCCATCAAGAAAGTGACCAATGCAATAATAAGAAACAAAAAGCTTAATAAACCTCACCCCATTGCAGAAAATGCATATGGAGCACTGTCTAATGACCCACCAACACTCAGATCCCTAAGAAAGACTTTCAAGATCCTCTTAAAAGAAAAAATGGTTAAAGCCAATAAAATCATCCTTAACGAAATACAGAGAAACATCCAAGACAACTATGTTAGGTTTTGGTCCAAACCTAAGAATGCACTCAAAAAAGCGCTTGGAAACCTCAAGCCCACCCTGGATCTTTCAATCCTATCAGGCAGAGACCAACTACAAGATGACTCTGACCAACTTATAGAAATAATCATCAACCATTTCAAAAGTATTCTAATCAATTCGTTCTTAACGAGAGTTGGTGACAAGAATACCTACCTAAAAAAAATCTTCCAGACGACCTTTTTGAAGAAGTACATAACAAGATCTCAATAGACGAAATTGAGCAAGTTCTTCTCAACCTTTCAAAACAAAAAGCCCCGGGCTTAACACATATTCCATATGAGGCCTGGATTAATCTTGGCCCAACTGCCAGACAATGTCTTAAAAAACTCTTCAACAAAGCATTATCCAAAGGAGAAATTCCCAAATTTTGGAAACAATCAGCAATTATCCTTCTACCGAAAAAAATCATCTGGTCATATGAACTAACCGATACTTGTCCCATATCTCTTATAGAAACTAGTAGGAAAATATTCACCAAGATACTGAATGACAGACTCTCAACAATCATCTCAAGTCACAATATTCTCTCAGGATATAACTTCGCTGGTCTCAAAAATCAAAGCACAATGGAACCAATCTCGATCGCTTAATCAGAAATTGAAAAGGCAAACAACCTTAACAAAGAGCTATGGATGGCATCATTCGACATCTCAAAAGTATTTAATTCAGTAAACCTCTCTAGCTTGGAGCTTGCAATGAATCAAATAAAAATTCCAAACCAAATCAGTCAACTAATTCTCAATCTGCTCAAAAGAAGAGAGCTCAAAATAATTATATACTATAAACTCACAGATCCTCTTGAAATTAACAAGGGAATAGACCAAGGTGAAACTTTAGCACCACTACTTTGGACAATCTTTTACAACCCAATGGTTAGCACAGTAATTCGAAATACTACTAGCAAATCAACAATACTAGCCTATATGGATGACATTGCCATTATTAGCAATAATACGAGAGTCTTATAAAATGTGACTGACATCTTTTGCTCATTCTTATCTCTGAACCTAATCAAATGTAATAAAAGCAAAACAGAACTTATTACAAACCTTAAGCCAAAAAATGACCTAAGAAAACAATCACTTCTTGTTAAAGACGTACCAGTGCAACCTTTGCCATATATCGGCTCAATCAGATACCTTGGCATCTACCTTTCCAGAAAATCCTCCTCCCTTGTAACAAAAAATCTTCTCAAAGAAAAAGTTTCGAACTTCACCAAAGCAATTGCAAATCAAAAAGGATGGAATGGTCTAATCACAAGACAAGTCTCTCATTAGATAATACTAGCCCAAATAGATTATGCAATCCAAGTTATCATACCCAACGACACTGACATCAGAAAAATGTAAGCAAAGTTCAATACAGCCATCAAAAGCAAACTGGGAGTTGAAAAAACCATTTTGAACAAAATTTTACATGCACAAGCAGGCTTAAACATAATAAAGCTACAGGATAAAGTCCACATAACAGCAGTCAAACTCCTAGTCTCGAGACTTGCCAATAAAAAAACTCACACTTTTCTCACTGAGGAAATCAAGTCTCTCCAGGCAGCACACGCCATATGAACATGCCCAATCTGTAACCCACATTACTTCAGAAAATGCTGGCTAACACTGACTGCACAAATAGCTAAAAAATATCAAATTAATATCTGCCCCTATCCCTGCCCATTCGAAATCTCAGACCACAACCTCTCTATCGGATTCACAACTAGTATCGATAAACCCACTGCACTTTCTCTCTTCTATACAAACATCAAAACCACAAAAGATACCTATGCATATAACACTAACAATAAACTCTTATGGGATGAGCTGCACATCCATAGAGGATATATATCCATGGGCCCTATTCCAAACTGGTTCAAGAACATACCATCAACAAATCAAGTAATCACTGGAAATTCACTTCCAATACCCAACTCAAAACCTCAATTCTGGGCATATATCAACAGTGGAACAGTTGACTTGATCAAAATCAGAAGAAATGCAACCCAACAGCAAACAGTCAAAGGACAACATTACCAAGTCCTACCTAACAAAAAAATCCAACAATGTTCTTGCAACACACAACCTTGTATCATAGAAAAAGACTTTGTCAATACCAAGTCAACATAGACAACAACACGCAACAATTACTCATTTTTATTGAACAATATCGAAGAACTATTCTTTCTTCTCTCTAATCCTTCATGTTCTCTACTACAAATTATAATAACCAAATCTTCTACAACCCTATTGCCACCTATAACATCCAATATTTTCTTCCTTAACGGAAAAATTATTATTCAAAAACCCAATGCTAATGTACTCTACAATCTAAATGCCAATCTATGGGCAGGATTCTGGCCCATCTTATTAAAAACCATACAAGAAACCCCCACCAATTCAACAATTAGGTGCCAACTACAGACCCAACCGAATCTAAAAATATCAGAATATACCAATTATCAAGTCAAAATCCCATATAGCAGATATATCAGAATAATAAACTTCCAGCTGCATAACAAAAATATAACAATCGAATGGATCACAAAAAAAGAACACAAGAGTCCCCCACCTCCAGATCCTATCAACAGTCTTCCAATCCCACAAATATTTCCAGAAACATATGATACCTCACCCCTAATTAACCATATACACGCCACCAGCATCACACACTGGATAAAATTTGTCAACTACTACACTAATTTTTTTGATATTCTTCTAAGCCAGTCAGCAGTTTATAAGACTGTTTCAAAACCTATACTAGAACTTATTCACAATGTCAACAAAAGACTTAGAGAAAGTGATCAATTGAAATTTAGAAGTTTGTCAGTGATCAGAACCAAACTTATCGCAAATCAGCTGCCCACAAGAACCAAACTCCACAGAAGATATCCAAGTTTATATGAAAGTAATCTCTGCCTACGATGCGAAGCCTACCCAGAGGACCAAATGCATATCTTCTTATGCATCCATGCCTAACGGACAATTGAAAAGAAAAAAGAAAAACTCATAGATTATCTAAACAAAAGCTCACATCAAGCAAACATCAAAAACAGACCTCTATCAACATTGGAGATAATGAATCTTGCACTTGGAAATTTACAATCACCCTTAGACAAAATTCAAAACAACAAAAGTGACATATCAAACAAGGCGCTTAAAATTCTTTACAAAGTCTGGAAAGAGCAATCAGCAACAGCTACTACATCACCGACCTCAGGAGTCAAATGGAAAAAAACTCCAGTTACAGATCCCAACCACAGCATCAAAAACAAGAACACGACTTTTGATAAAATACTTAACAGATTAGCAATTAATAATAACTTAACTGATAAAAATCTTTTTACTCCCACAATTGTATCATCATTTTGAATAGGCATTAGCCATTCAACACTGTTAGCATGTGCTCATCTACTTGGTGTAAGCCGGTGTTAACGGAAAGTTGCAATAGGCTAGGATTAACTTACTCATGTAAAGATCTTTAATGTAATGGCTATAAACTCTTGTTTAATAAAAGTTCTGCATTTAATGTCTATTTGCAATTTTTTTTAAAAAAAAAAAAATAGATAGACAATTTTATACTTTAAAAGGTATAATAATATACTAAAATATAAACAAAAACTAATTACATTCGGTTCCAACCGAGACTGACTTCCAAAGTGACCACAAACTAACCAAAGTAATATTAAAACTATGCCATAACAAACAATTAAATAATGGAAAAAAATGAATAATCTACCTAACAAATATCCTAAATAACAAACAATGGAAACTGCTTGAATCCAATCTTTAAAACAAATTCTCAAATTTTTACCCAAAACCAACAACCAACATCTGAAAGTACTTTCATAAAAATTCAAAAAACCTATTCTTCAAAAATTACTATCATAAAAAATTCCAACTTGATCTTTAAAAAATATTTTCTCTGAAAAAGGTTCATCATTACATAATCTTCTCCAAGAAGTTAAACAACAAATCTCACTTCTGAAAAACAATTTTACCAACTAATAACTTGATTATTAATGAATTAAATACTTATTCTCTTTCCTATTCTAACAACTCACAATCAATTCAATCCTTTTCCAAACTTTTCAAACTAATGTACAAAGCTCTTAAACTTGAAAATCAACTTCAAGCAAAAGAAAAAATCTCCAAACTCATTAACAAATGCATTAACAACCTACAAAACAACACCAAATCTATAATACAAAATATCCTAAACCATAAAAATTCTCCTATCAACTTTTAACAAACTTATCATCTCTGAAAAGGATGAAATTATCCCTGATCCTACTGAAATACACTTAACTATAGAAGAACACTACAAAACTATCTTTCAAAAAAGACAAATACATCTCTTACTATCTGAAAAATGGAAAGAAAACTATTCGGTAATTTCTTTAATTTCATTTAACTGATACTCTAACTTACTAAGTCCAATTTTAAACACAAAATTTCCAAAACCATCGATGAATTATTAACAAACAAAGCTTCAGGCTTTTCTAACATAACCTATTTAATGATCAAAAAAACTAAAAAAGCAATAATTTCTACTCTTTATGAACTTTTTAACTAAATCCTTAAAAATAAAACAATTTCTGAAGAATGGAAAATATATAATATTTTTCCAATCAGTAAAAAACCTCAATAGAACTTCAAAATAAATGAAACCAGACTGATAGCCTTAGTTGATTCCTTCAGAAAAATTTTCACCAAGATTTTAATAATCAGACCTAGTTCAATTCTATCCTCACATCAAATTCTTTTCAAATCAAATTTCACAGGCCTTTCTAACCAAAGTACATTCGAGCCCATCCAAATTATAAACTCAACCTACAACCAATACAAACTGAAAAAAAGAGAACTCTGAATACTATTCCTTAATATCAGTGCAGCATTCTATTTGATAAATCTACAAATGTTGGAGAAATCCATGCAACGTATTGTTAAACCTAAAAGTTTAACTTTTCTGAAATGGGAAATTTCTCACCAAATATCGATTCAACACATCAATTCGCTAATACTAGACCTATAGTATTTTTATCCGCTGAACAACTTTGCTTAGAATCCGGAAAAAGATTTCGGTCACCACTTTTGCGAT
>CAJVPV010002926.1:0-12101 GCA_910591835.1 Acaulospora morrowiae | reverse complement strand
CGTGAATTGCTTTTGTTTTGAAAAAGTTATATGCATTTATATTATATAAATAATATTCCAAAATTTTTTGCACCATATTGTATATATATAACAAAGAAGTATAAAAGTAGCAAAGAAAATAATTAATAAAGAGGTTGGTTATGACTGATAATTAACATAACTGCAATGATTAACACTTTGCCAAATATATATATGTCTATTTCAACAAGACAATATACTGATCGCTATATAATATAAGTTAGACTGAAGCAACTAACTTGTTACATTACATTATAACAATATATTTTTTAATAAATATTTTAAAATCATAATTTTTTATTAATATAAATTATTAAATTTAAAAGTTTTATAATCAAATAGAATATAACTTTAAATATTTTAATAGAAATTTAAAAGAATTTAATTAACTTAAACTTTAAATCTAAAAGCAAAATTATCAAGTAGAATATAACTTTTATATATTGATATTTTTTTATAGTAAAAACTTTTCTTCTGCACTTAAAATTTTTTTTTTTAGGAAATCTTTGAGTTGTTTACTTTTTCTTTTTCGCTCTTACTTTTCCCTTCTCCCTTACTTTCCCTCTTCTATACCTTTTTATTCCCTCTTTTCTATTTTCATCTCTTCTTTCTATATACTCTTTTATATAAATTTAACTCTTTTCATTTCTTTTTTCTCTTCCCTACCAAATTTAGATTTTTACTTCTTCCTGAAGGTTTTCTTTCTAGGTCTCTCTTTCTTTTATAAAACCTGCTCTCTATAACATCAATCTCTAACCAGTTAACTCTCTTTTCTCAAAACCATATTCAGAAGTAATAATTTCTCTTAGAATGTGGATCTTAGAATTTTTCTCTCTTCCATGGCCTTACAAAAAAAGAACAAATAGCTTACCTTCTTCAAAAGATCAACATGGTTATTATTACCAAATCCAGTATTGTTTACTTGTTGATGGTTAGACTAGATACATCTAAGAAACCAGTATACAACTATTATTATCTGAAAGTATTCAAGGAGTTGCGCCTTACTGTATCTAAAAAGATATGATAGTCAATGCCAATGTAGCTAACAATGAGCTAGGTTAGTTTGCAATTGTTATGCTAATGATTGAAGAAATCTAGTAGAATAATACATGAAAACTAGGGATTTTAGTTACTCTTGTAACATGAGCTGGTGACAATAATGAAAGTTCCTTATTTACCTCTTTAACAATATAGGCTTATTGTATAAGATTAGGTAACAACATCTATAAGAAATTTCAACTACATTATGTCTAACAACTTCTCTCAACAATCACTATTATATATCCAAACACTTCTCTTCCACCTCTTCTGCCTTATACTTGTGCTGGATTCTATTCAAATACTTAAATAGTGCAGCTATACATGCAAAGCTTCTTGTGAAAAGCAGTTGTCCCTTTTCTTATTTGCCACAGATATAGGCAACTATCACAGGCTTGGGTAACCTGTAATCTGCTGCAATTCTAGAAGAGTAGAGAAAGTCAAATACTAGATAATTGGATGAAAAGCTAATCTTCATTAGACATCCGAGCCAGAGTAATAACCACTTAACTAATTGAGCAAGTTATTTAAGTAAAGTATAAGGTAAAATAAATTTGGCTTGCCATATATCAAGCCATATTTGAAAAACAAGCTTGTCAATCCTAGTTATGACTTGAAGGCCAATCTGTATATAATAGCTGCAATGCCTTTATGTGATTAGATATCAAATTTCTCTAGATAGCTAAATACTATTCAAGATATAATATAGGTTTTGAACTTCCTTTTTCCATATTCTTAGGTAGTGCTAAGGAATACAGAGAATGAATCACGTTTGTGGAACTTGCATTTAATTCTTTTTAGCAAAGAGAGATATATGTTATATTATAAGTGTATTATAAATCTTATACTGCAAGTCTAAAATTATAATAATAAAATAAAGTATAATAGCCTTCTGCTCCTTCAAAAAAATATATATATATGGTATTTTTAGTATTAATTTTCTTAAAGTTATATATTAAATATTAATATGTAATAAATTATAGGACTTTAAAAAATATTGAATTAATATTAAACTAGTATCAAATAATAATAATATATAATAAATTTATATATTGAATTGGTATTAAAGTGATATTGAAATAATATTATTAAAAGTTCTAATAAATTGTAATTAATATAACCTGTGGATCCATAGCATAGTAGTTAGTACTTCACAGGTCAGATTACAAGATACCAGTTCAACCTCAGGTAAAAGCAATTGAATAGAATAAATAGGGTATCTGGTATCATAATCTGTCAAGTGTTATTTCTCATATAAGCTAATTTACATGTAGATTCCACAGGCATTGAGATTGTAATTATTAAGAAAAAGGAGTTGTAACATAATAATTATTCAGTTAATAATATGATGATCACTAGAAGTAGCAATAAGTGCATAGATATCAGTTTCAATAAGAATGAAAAGAATTAGTAATTATTTTTCCATGGGTATCAAGATATTTTTTCTATAAAAAAAGATTTATCCAAATTTAATAATATATTGGCTTGCTAGTTATTTATTCTAGAAAGGTAGCCAGAAGAGCAAAAAAACTTTAGCCATTTTTGGGTAATTAAAAGAAGATAGTAATTACAGATAGAAATGAAAATAGTGTTATATAAAAAAATAAAAAAAGAAAATACTTGAGTAAGCAAGCAGGATGATGGACTATATTTAGATAGTTTAAGCTTGTAAGTAGATTCTAGTTAATATAAGATTAGTATAGTATAAAAATTTATATATGTAACAAATTATCTATATTAATAAAATTGAAGTATTGTCTCTTCTGATCATATTTACTTTGCTAAAAATTTTTTTTTTATGGTAATTTTTGTTAAGAAAAAATGTTTTACACTCTTTATCGCAAGTGAGCCCCAGCTCAAGAACTCAAGAACTTTCAAGACAACTGGTGCAGTGGAATGGGACCTCTGGTCAAAGTCTACTCAAGTTTGGGAATCTTGCTTATTCTTCGGTTGCATGAGAAAAGGCCCATGGCAGTTTTCTTTTCTTTTGTTCTCTTGCACCCCTCCTTTCACCTATTATAACATAAAAACCATCTACATAAATACCATTATATACACTAAATCAAATACTTTCCAAAAAACACATACAAACAGAGTTATTGGATCTACTGTTTGTTTTAACACAATCTTTACATACAACCTTATTATGGCAACAATTACTGCACCATTTCAAAATTTCCAAAACTTTTTGTCCAAAAAACTGAAATCAGTTTACCCTTTCCAGATGATCACTGCTCTCCAATCATCCAATCAGATTTTGTCAAAACAAGAAAAAAACCGAATCTGTTTAAACTGATTTTCCAGTACAACAATAACAACAACAACTATAATAACAAATGATATTATGTGTACTCTTATATCTATGGTAACTAAAGAGCTGAAGAAATGGAACCATGTACCTGTCCGGAGACTTTTTAGGGGAAATAATTGGATTTCTACTTATAGATTTTATAGTTCATTCGATTTAGTTTTAGTTTTAGTCACTGTTGTTATTTTCTTTTCATTTATTTTTTATTCAAAAAATCAAAAGATTTCGTAAAATTTTGTTAAGTAGGTAGGCATAGCCACTATTTCATTATTTAACATTTTAATATTGCTTTTAAAATTCTTTTTACAATATTAGTTAGATAGTAATCAAGTAGGCAAGCTAGTATTTAACTTGTTGTATGCAATACATACTCAAGAGATATTACAATGTATACCTACAATATACAATAAAAATAAAGAAATGATGTTTATCTACTGGGGAAAACCCCTCCAAAAAAAAAAATTGGAGTATTGTCTTATCTTAGCAATAAAAAAAAAATAAAATAAAAATAAATTATAATTAATAAAAAAAAATCTTAATCTTTTTTTAAAAAAAAAAATAAATTTTAATTTTTTTGTATTTATATATATAAGCAAAAATAAAGTTAAATCAAAATCCTTTTTTATATAATTTTTATTATTAAGATACTCAAGTTTAATAGATTTAAGCAAAAATTTTATTTAAATATTTTTAATTAAAGTTTTAAAGTTAACTTATATATAACAAAACTTGAAATAATGATTTGTTAAATTAATATAATAAAAATAAATTTTTATTTTAAAAAAGAAAAATTAATTCTTTATTCAATTCATCTAATATTGATTTTTTGTTTATAATAACTTAACTTAATCCAAACTTTTTGAATTGTAACAAAAAAAAACAATTAATAATTTTTTTTAAAAAATTTTTTTATTTTTAATAATAATAAGGAAAAAAAAAAAGTTTTTTTGAAGAAAAAAATAATTTAACAAGATATCAAAACTTGTTTTATTAAAAAAAGTTTTTTAAAAAAAATGAAAAAAATAAAAAGTTTTTTATTTGTTTTTTTTAATTAATTTTAATCTTTAAATCTTTAAATAATATATATATCAAAAAAAAAAAACTCTTTGCTGTTTATTCAGATTTGCCTAAAATCTATAGTAAACAGTTAAAAGTTAACCCAAAAGACCTATCCACCATGGAAGCATACAATCCTAAGGGCTCCAGGAGCACAGGTCCACCCACTACATCAGATACCCAAAATATAACAGAAACTAAAGGAAAAACAATAGCTAACTATGCCTAAAGTGAATGAAAACAAGACACCCAGCTGGCTAGAAATCTTAGAGAAGGGAGTAAATGTTGTCTTCAATTGGATAGAGAACACTTGTATAAATATAGAAGAGCCCCAATAAGCATATATCCTATTAACCTTTGATAAGTTAAATAAAGAGATGATGCCTACAGAATAAGAGAGTGAAATAGAGAAGACTCTATCTAATAATGTCAAGCCACCCAAACAACACAGATAGCTGCTAGGCCTATTTACAAATTGGTACATCCAGTTCAACCATTTCTGCTACATAATTGCCATTTATATAAAACACCTAACAGGCTCTAAAGAGCAAAAACTCAAGGCAGTTAAAAAAGCAGTTGTTCATCTGGACTCCTATATAGGTGCCCGGATGGTGCAGCAACAGGGGGTGAAATTGATTATTGTCTCTTTTGCCAATCAAAAAGATATACAAAAAGCATACAAAACAACAATCCAGCAAGACAATGATTACTGTATGACAATCCTAGCCGATTTTGATCCAGAAGTAGCCAAAAGCAAATCAATTCACATCTGGGACATCTTCCTTGATACCAATTAACAAGAAATTAAACAGAAGCTGGCTTAATTCAGACAAATCTATAGCTTAAAAATAAGTCCTACAGACATGTAGCAAAGCATATTAACTGAATTCAAAGAACAAGAAGACTATAACAAAATTGTAAAAAGATGAAATATTCCTTTTAAAGAAGAACTTCTGAAAATCTATTCACTCCTCAAAACTCATAAAACCAAACTACTTTGTAACAGGTACATCCTCAGATTCACAAATTTGCTATTAGGTACTACTGGATATAATTTGCACAAAATAATTGATAATACCAAAGTAGCATTATGCCATATCTCCTGAAATCGAAACTACACAAGAAAATAATTTGCTATTCTCAACTTTGTAATATTGGAAGAAAAAAAAAAAGCTAAAAACAAAGAGGCATATTTAGGTGAAACACTATTATAATGGCATGAAATGAATGAGAAACTATATACAATCTACAACTTACCAGATCACCTGGTAGCACAATGCACAATCAAGGCCAAGCATCAGAAAAAACAAGTATTTAGAGAAAAAGCAAAAAGATATAAGGTACTTCATTAACATTTTAAATCAGAAGGAATAACACAAATCAAAAAAGTTGTAAACAAGAAAACTAACAAGATAGGAAATCAAAATCAGTTCAAGGCTCAGGAACAATTCAACAAGATCACCAGCAGATTCACAAACAAAGGATCATTCACACATATATGGTTCCGAAAATTGAAATCGAATAGAATCGAACAGAATTGCATGAGGTTCGGAACACTATTAAAAATGATGGTGGGGTATACCCCACCTATTAAATTTAATATAAACTTGAGAATTGAATACAGAATTGAAGAGAATCGTTAGGATTCTTATATACATATAGTCAAATAACTTTCCAACAAATTATCAAATCCAATAGCAAGAAATCCAGCAGTAATAATCAACCTCCAGTTATCACTAACAGAAATCCTCAAGGTAGTCCAAACAATAGAAGTGAAGCTAAAATAAATCAAAGAAACAATTACTGACCTCAACATTAGAATTGATAATCTAGAAGACTTTGCATACTTTTACATAATAAATAATGAAGAACAAATAAAAATGGCCATTGACATAGGCAAAGAATACCTAAATCAAAATCTATTATAGTCAGAAATTCCAAAATCTAGAGATTTCAATTACCAACAAAAAAGACAAGCAACAAGTTTAGCAGTAAACAACTTAGACATTAGAAAATAACAACTCAACTTTAATACACAGATGACAAATATCGACAACACCTTTTAGAATATAGTAGGCACACTTAATCAATTCATTGATATTACAACAAATATAAATCTCCAATCAAACAATTCAGATAAGCAACAAAACTAGATCCAACAAGAAACAATCCAACATATCAACATCTATACACATTGGAAACAACTTACCAGACAACAATTTACCTTCTTATCATTAAACAATTATATCATGGAAAATTCTAACACATAATGTTAAAGATCTTATCAATCTTATCAAACAACAAACAATATTTATATACTGCACTCTTAGAGACATTGATATTATCCTTTTTATAAAGACAGATACAAAACAAAAACTATAAATACTGGAAATATCCAATATACAACATAATCTGAAGTAACAATAACAAAAAAGCCAGAGTTACACTCCTAATTAAAAAAGACATTAGCAAACATATAAGAAAAATTATGAAATACCCATGGAGAGAAATAAGCACTAACTTGCAATTCAAGGAAAAAAAACACATTGGTATTGTAGAAGTATATATATCAGCAGAAGATAGCTAGAAAAAAGAAAAGTAAACAAATATATAGAAAACAAAATTCTAAAAGAGACATAAAAAAAACTAAAAAATGATCCTTCTAAAGGATTTCAATTCAATAGCAAATTCATAGATAAACCAATAATTATCAGTCAGTAAAAAACACAACTCCCAACTCCCTACCTCAACAATACTCTGGGTTTTACAAAACCTGGACTATATCGACTGCTATAGGATCCTTAACCTATTTAATTTAGGATTTACCTAAAAGAACTCTAAAAATATGACATCGAGACTAGACTACATTTGAATATCTGATCACAATAACTGATATCCAACAGAAACAAAAATTAGCTCAAGAGCCATGATAACAAACAGTAATCATATCATTGTTCAAACAACTATCTCTATTCCAAATCTTTTTGCAATCTCGAAAACAGTAACAAACAAACAAAAAGAAACTAGATATACTATAATAGAAGCATCAGCAAAACAATGAGAAAACTTTCAAAAGAAACTTCATCAAATTCTCCAATAGCAAGATAAACACATAAACCTAAACAGTATTTCTCCCAACAAGCTTTGGAATATAACATAGGCAGCCATTAACAAAGCCAGATCCAATCATCTCTCCAAAATAAAGACCAGAAGAAACAGAAGGAACATCACAATGGACAAGGAGCTTTACCTAATAGAAAAAGAAACAATCAAAATTAAAAAGATCTACAGCAATAGAAAACGATACTTCAAACATAACATTAGGTCTCTACAGATAGTGACAAGTATATACAAATCACTCCAAAAAATTAATTATACAACAACCACCATCCAAGAACCAACTTGGCAAGAGACAAATCACTAAACACCAATGGCAAAGGCATAGCTAAAAGAAGTCAAACTGTTTTGGAAGACAACATACAAAAGTCTTAAAACACTGACAAATAAAAAAATTCAAGAGAAAATATAAAAGAATACAGAAAAAAGACTTCTACATCTTTCAACAAACAAAAAACAAATTATTTGCTCAATTCTTTAAAGAGAATATAACAGCATTTTGTTTGAGAAAATAATCACTCAAGAAAATCCTTTACAGTAATTATGGATCCTTAAGAGATTAAGCAGAAGGTAACAAAACACTTCAAACAACCTCTGGACAACATGTCATCTACAGAAGCAAACCTAAACAAATAGAAACGAGATTTCCTTCCAAAAGTGAAAATTATTGATATGACATATATACTTAAGAGATCACCTTTACAGAAGTAAAAGAAATAATTAAAAAAGTCAAAGCCAAATCAGCACCTAGAAAATCCCAAATAAATTATGCAATACTTAAACACATTGGCCTTATAGGCCTCACTAGACTAACAATACTCTTTAACTGGATCATCCAAATAAAAGAAATCCCCCAAAAATGGCAATACAATCTTATTTACCCAATTTCAAAAACTTCAAACTGGCAGTACAATTTCAACTTGACCAGATTTATAACATTATTGAAAACAATCAAGAAAGTATTTATAAAGATTATTAACAAAAGACTCACACAAGTCTTAACAACACACCAGATTCTATCCCCTCTTAACTAAGTGGGACTCCTAGGAGAAAAAACACATGAATCAATAATAATTATTAACTATATCATGGAAGAAGCAAGAAAGACAGAAAAAGAACTTTGGATGCTTAGTCAAGACATTAGCAAGGCCTATGACTTAATGAAGCATACAACACTTAACATAACAATGAACTGCATCAAGATTTCACATTCCATTCAAAAAATAATTATGAGTTGTATTACAAGGTGAACCACCCAAGCAATCATACAGCACAAACTTACTGAACCCTTTCAAATTGCATAAAAAATAAATCAATGTGACACAATATCTCCTCTCCTTTGGTGCATTTACTATGATTCACTTATTACAAGAATAGAAAAATCCAAATTAGACTACAAAATATATTTAAAAACATTTACTATGTGCTTTGGACAATAGAACAGACTAGGATTTCTAATGGTACCATTTTGGTACCAAGTTGATACTGGATTTACTATGAGTTTAATATAATGGATTACAACTCATATATTAACTTTATTATAAGTCAGTATCAAGTCAGTATTATTTTGGTATTTGGTTTGGAACTCTAGAACAGACATACACATATCATTAGTATTATACATGGATAACATAACATGGTTTACAAATTCAAAAAAAAATATGCAGAAGATTACAAACTTGGTAGACAGCTATATGAACATTGCAAGCCTAAAGATTAATCTTAACAAATCTACATTGCTGACCATCAACAATACTTAACAATTCACTATTCTATTTCAAGCAAAGTCAATCTCTGCACAGAGCAAAGAAATGATAATTAGAATTTTGGATATATGGATAACAAGCTCAGGATCCAAAAGACATTAAAAATAACTAATAAAAGACAAAACAACTTTTATGATAAGATAATTACAATTCAAAAAAATTACAGATAAACAATACAAATATATCATTAATCAAGTGCTTATCCCAACACTAGAATATCTAATCCAAAACATAATCCTTTTCCAACAAGAATGTAATACAATCAACAGCAAAATCATAGTACTCTTTAAATACAAAATAGTCCTTCCAACAATGACAATTAACAATAAAATCTATCTTTATACAGGATATAAAATCTTTAACATATATAACAGACAAGTTAAATTAATAACTACAAAATGGCTCCAAGACCTCAATAAGAAAAATATCACAAGACAAGTCACAAGAACAAGATTACAACATCTACAAAACTGGGCATGGATTGCTAAAGATATCCTGCATACTGAATACAGTACTACAATAGCTTCACAAAAAAACCCAACAGTACAGATCCTAAATATACTAAAACTAAACAACTTCCAGATAAGATTGATAGCAACACATAAATTGACATTACCATTATCTCAGAACAACTGGACATTAATCGAAGAACACATGACGCATAAATGATATGACAAAAACAAAGCCAACTTAAGAAAACACAATCTCTTTTACTTGGAACAAATGATAAACATTACCAACTTACATTGTATTATATAAATACACTTCAAAACCAAGACAGAAGCAAAACATATAGGGTGCAACCCAACTGGTTCGAGGAAATCATTTAACAACAAGAGAACAGCAACATCTTTTCTCCCAGAATAACAATAAACACATTCGCCACTTGTAACCTGGCAAATCAAGAGAATATTCGAAAATACAAATATGTCTTGGCAATTATCAATCAAAGTATATATATAGAAAAGGTAAACAAATAGGCCAAGGTTTTGAAAAACACATTCAAAGCACAGCACTTTATATAAATAGCAGATGACTTACCAATTGAAAAATGCAAAGGATACAACATAAATACAGAAGAAAAAACAAACATATGTATTAAAAGAATATAATTAAAAGAGGTGATAACACTTCCAATTAAAATAACAAAAACCAGTTCAAAACCTTTCAACTAGATAATAAAAAACCTTCCACAAATACAAATCTTATCAAACTCAATCAAACAGGTGCACAAGTAAAGTAATTCAACATCTGAA
The DNA here is from genome assembly GCA_910591835.1 of Acaulospora morrowiae. Lineage (NCBI taxonomy): Eukaryota > Fungi > Glomeromycota > Glomeromycetes > Diversisporales > Acaulosporaceae > Acaulospora > Acaulospora morrowiae. The sequence continues at coordinate 1,542 of CAJVPV010002926.1, read as the reverse complement.
AAAGAGAACATAATTTATATAAAAATCAATAACAGCAATAGGAAGTCAACAATGAACACATTGAATATAGAGACACTAAAATTGCAGAGTCCAATCCAACAAGAACTAGAGTATATATGTGGCGTAAATTATTTTGCTGTTGACTCAATTCCCAAAATCCTCAAAAATAATTATGTCATGACTTAATTATTTATATGTTTTAATAGTGACTCAATTAATTGTGTCAAATAATTGTATCAATTGTGTCAAAGATCTATGAATTTCAGCAACATGTATAAACTAGAGCACATCCAGGAACAAATACAAGATTGGAAAATTATAGAAGTATATATAGATGGATTTATAAAAAAGTACAACAACAACAAAGTTAAAATAGAAGTAGGAGATATAATTATTAATAGGGAAATACTTGAGGAAATAAAATTCAAAGGCAAATGTAAAGAGTTCCTATTATCAACAAGAGCAAAGTTTATAGCAATTCTTACAGTATTAATATTTCTTAATTCAAAAACAAAAGTAACCATATTTATAGATAACCAGTATACAATTCATATAATATAATCAGAAACTATAGCGAAACAAAGGATGATAAAAGAAACAAATATACTTACAATAACTTTTATTCATAAGAAAATTAAAAACAGAATAGTAACAACAATATTGAAAAGGAACAAAACATATATAAAAAAAATATATAATGATTGTATAGATCAGCTGGCAAAAGAAGGCAATAAGCTAAACTATATACACATTATAGATATAAACTATTAACACATAAAAAAAATAAGAGAAACACTACAATGGAATAATAAAGATCTGGATATAGAAACCAATGGATTTATGAAGCAATGGCAAAACAGCAAATGGGTCAGTATATGGGTGACATAAAGAAGACACAAAGCATGACTAAGTATAGGTAATAAGAAAATGATAGATTGAAAAAGGATATGGGCAAGCCTGTTACTATCAAAGATTATAAGCTTCCATATCAATCAACAAGATCACAACAATAGGAGGTTCAGATACAAATTGTTTAATGAAAAGCTTCCCATCAAAGACAAGCTAAACAAGAAGAGACTAGACATATACAAGAATAAAATATGCCTCTAGTGTAACAGATAGGAAACCACAGAATATTTGTTCAGCAAACATTACAAGAACAAGATCAGAACTATATACCTGCAAATAATAAAAAAAAAATAGCAAGCAGGATAGAAACACAAGAAAGAAAAATGAATTGGAGTAAATAACTTGAATCTATTATCAATGACTTAGAAAGAACCATTAGATACATAATTAAGGGGATCTATAAAAAGAACCTAATCAAGTTAATAAAACAAATTAATAAGGAAAAAATTAAAGATATGCTAATAACAGTTACAAACAGATAACAGAAGAACTTCGCAAACTTTGGATTTATAGATACAAAAGATTTCAGCAATAGAAAAAAGAAGAAAACATAAGCAAAAGAGAAAAAATAAAGAAAAAATAAAGACTTCAAGTTGACATTCAAGCCATAAACACAAAGTAACACAAATTTTT